>JABFPJ010003504.1:0-15967 GCA_022817425.1 Gryon sp. ZL-2020 | reverse complement strand
AAAAAATTCAAAAATTTTAAACAAATGTCGTTTTTTATTAAACATTTTTATTTTTTAATTGAAATTTAAATGTTAATTTGTTATATTTTATACTCAAATTGGTATTAAATTTCTTAAATTATAATTATAATTTTTGTAATATTAACTTTTATTTTATTTTTTTTTTAGTTTTAGGAAATTTGAAAATTACTTTCCTATGACAAATTACGTTTTTACAAATTCTTTAATTTTAAAAATGTGTCCATTTTTTAAAAAAATTTAATTTCAAAATTTAAATTTTCATTTAATCTTACAAATTTATATTTCGTATTTTATTAAAATCAATTTTAATTTCACTTTTTTTTTGGAAAAAATAAAAAAAAATTTCGAATTAAAAAACTCAACTCAAACTCAAATTAAAAAAAAAATTCAAATTTCAAATAATTTATGTAGAATATAAATGTATATATATAAATGTATATTTCATAGGATTACGTTCGATTCACAATCGTAAATTTTGCTTTCCGCGATATGTAATTTCTTATCGTGGCGCTAACCATATGTATCACGCAATACTTCCGAATGCAATTATGCTGATGTAATGGTCAGAATGATTTCTTGAAACCGCGTTCAAACGCATTCGCTTTTTTCCTCCTTTTTCCCCCAGTTTTTCTTTTCCCGTTTTTTCCCCTTCTTTTTTTGTTGCTTTTTATTTTAATCAGCTCAACCGCAGCGAACGTAATTAACCCGGCAGATAAAAACGATGATCTTGATTGACTCACGTTTCTTGTGAAAATTGAACGTGCACAAATGCAAATCGACATTACCGTTTTGCCAACGTAACAAAGTGTTTTTGCAAACATTAGGCCAAGTGAAGGACGTGGTTTATCATAAATTAATTATTTTATTTCAATTTTTATATTTTGTTTTTACAATACGATATTTTTTATTTTTTTACAGAAAAAAATGGAAAATAAAAAAAAGGAAATTAAAAAAGCTTTTTTTTAATTAAAACTTTTTTTTATTTTCAAAAATTATTTTCAAAAAAATTTGTTTTTAAAATTTTTTAAGTTTGTCTTCATTTTTGAAAATTTCTTTATATTTTGAAAAACAAAAAAAATTAAATAATTATTTTACTTCTTTTTGGAATTAAATTAACAAAAGATATTTTTAATTTTTGTATAGAAAAAAATGAAAAATAAAAAAAAAAGAAAAAAAAATTTTTTTACATTTTTTAAAACAAAAATTTTTTTTTAATTAAAAAAAGGAACTTTTAATTGTACATTTTTAATTTTTTTTATGATTTGAAAAATTGGATTAAAAAAAATTTTTTTTAATTTTGGATTAAATAAATTTAAATACGAAAAATTAAGTTAGTTTATTAAATTTGATTATCTATTTTTAAAAGATATTTTTAAAAATTTGCCGATTTAATAAATGCAAATTTACTTCCCGTCTTTTTTGCTAATCAACAAAAGGATATTCAATTAGCGTATATTTTGTATGAATGAAAATGATTTACAACGCAGTTGAAGCGACAAAGTTCTTCATTTTGCAACTCTAATGACTTCAAAACTCAAAAAAAAAAAAAATCCTGACTTTAAAACATATCGAGGAAACTTTTTCGTTCTGAAAAATGAAATGAAAAATAAACTCGTTGAAATGAAATGTATTCTTGCATTACATAAATTAACGTAACTGCAGCCAAGTTTTACTGTTTTGAACAAAATATGACTTCCTCTTATAAAATAATAAAATGGTTTTAAAATAAAAGATGATATAAAATTAACAAAAAAAACAAGGTTTTTAAATAAAAATTAAAAATTAATATAAAATTAAAATGATATTTTCTTAAAAATAAAAGATAAAATACAATTTAAAAAATATTTCCAAAAAATAAAATTTTAAAAAATAAGAATTTTAAATTATGTTTTTTTTAAATAAAAATTTAAAAAAGTTTCAAAAAAATAATTGCAAAACATTCCCCAAATTAAAAAAATTCCCCCAAAAAATAAAATATAAAAAAATTAACATACAAAAAAATAATTTGAAAGCATTAAAATTTAAAAAGAATAATTAAAAAGATAAAATAACAAAAATGAGTTTAAAAATTAAGAAAAAACAAATCTTTTTTAAAAGAATTATTTGCACTTTTCGTCAAGCAAACAGAATTATCGTCACAATCTTTCGATAATTCTATCAAACTATTTATCACAAACTGATAGACATCGAAAGTCAAAAAGTATCAAATATTTCCACAAATTCACTTTATGAGTGGAGAAATAAATCCACTCTTTTATGATAGAAAAAAACAAAAAAAAAATGAAAGAAAAAAGTAATTATTTAATTAATTAAATTATTATTTTTTAAATTAAAAAATATTAAATAAAAAAAAGAAATAATAAATTATTTATTAAGGATCCTCTTGTGACAAGAGGAAATGTACATTTTGAATCAACTCATCATTTGAAATGTAAAAAATTTAAATTAAAATATCTTTTGCTGAATTTTCTTGGAATGATTTAAATAAATTATTCAATGTTGAATTATGCCGTTTCTCGAGACAATTTGCACGTTCTGACGATTTTTCAAGTTATCACAATTTTTGTCAGCGAAAATGACTGATTTGTCAATTTATTCATCTGCATTTTTTAACGTTGCTTGAGAAACGAAAAAAAAAAAGAAAAAATGCGGGAATTTTCATTTTCAATGAACATCGCGAATTATCGTTATTTATACCGCCCACTTTATGACACTTTATTACAGGTATTGTCACGTTGAAGGAATTGTTAGTAAGAGTCACGTCTCGCATCTGCTGTTACCACATTTTCACATTTAAACTTCACTTTACATTCAAATGCGACATTTTTTCCTATGCCAGACACTAATTCAACTCGTTAGTGCTATTTTTAACTTTTGTTTGAATTTTAATTTTTAGTTCACTTAATTTTTTTTCATTTGATTCAATTTTTTGAAATTTAGAAAGATATTTTAGTTTACATTTTTTTGCTAGCTTAGTTTAAAAATATTGAGTTAGTTAAAAATCAGTTTGTTTTGTTAGTTTTGCTAGTTTTGTTTTTTTAGTTTTGTTAGTTTAGTTAGTTAGTTAAGTATGTTAGTTTAGTTAGTTTAAGTAGTTTTGCAAAATTTTGTAGTTGAGTTAAAAAACTGAGTTAGTTAATTTAGTTAGTTTTGCTAGTTGTGATAGTTAAGTTACACATTTGAGTTAGTTAGATCAGTTTGTTTTGTTAGTTTAAGTAGTTTTACTAATTTCATTAGTTTAATTAAAAAATTGAGTTAGTTAGTTTAATTAGTTTTGATAGTTTTGTTAATTTAAGCAGTTTTGATAGTTTTGTTAATTAAAGTAGGTTTGCTAATTTTGTTAGTTTAGCTAAAAAATAGAAGTAGTTAGTGTAAGTAGTTTTGATAGTTTTGTTAGTTAAGTTAAAAATTTGACTTAGATAAGTTTTTTTTGTTAGTTTAAGTAATTTCGCTAATTTTGTTAGTTTAGTTAAAACATTGAATTAGATACTTTAAGTCGTTTTGCTAGTTTTGTTAGTTAAGTAAAAAATTTAAGTTAGTTAGATCAGTTGATTTTGTTAGTTTAAGTAAGCCAGATTAATTAGTTTAAGTAGTTTTGCTAAATTTGTTAGTTGAGTTAAAAAATTGAGTTAATTAAATTAATTAGTTTTGCTAGTTTAATTACTTCTATTAGTGTAATTAGTTAGTTTCGAATTGAATTAGTTTAGTTAGTTCAATTACTTTGCTAGTTTAGTTAAAAAGTTTCGTTTGTTAGTTCAGTTAGTTCAAGTATTGAATTAGTTACTTTAATCAGTTTTGTTAGTTGAGTTAATCAATTCTACAAATTACTTTTTTTAGTTTTATTATTTCAATTAGTTAATAAATTAAGTTCGTTACTTTACTTGATTTACTTAGATTATTAACTTAACGTTACTTTAAATTAAATTAAAATTAAACAATTGTGTTTAAAACTAAAAAAACCAAAGTGTAAAAAAATTGCATAATAAAACCGGATATATTTCTGTTCTTAAAATAAAAAAAGAGGAAGAAGAAGAAAATATAAAAAAAGGAGATAAATGTTGTCCTTCGTGTTTATGGATTTTAATTACAGTCTATGCGAAAAGCAATTATTGATTACACCAGCGTCAAACACACAGTAGTTTAAATCATGACCATAAAAGAGTTATCATTTTGATCGTGAAATTATAATTCAATTAAATGCATCTGGCTTGGGAATGATTTTTTCCGATCACCGTGTTCTTTTTGTATTCTATTAATAAATAATTGCCAGTATGATAATAAATAGCTTACAGTATATGATACATTGTCGATGCATTGTAATTCTAATGAGACATTAAGTCAAACTTATCAATGTCAACATTATGTTACTTCATTAGCAATCATGTAATCTCGGCATTAAGTTGATTGAAGATGTACAAAAAATGTCGCTCTAATACTATTATTAATGTCAAACAAATCAAGCGTTATTGCGTTTAAGTATAGCTTTTTCTTCTTCCTCGACAATTAATCGCCATTTTTCTTTCTTTGACTTTATGTAATAAATGTTTAGAAAGGTGCAGTTTTCTACATTTAAACAAATTAATACATAGTCAATTTTACAGTGCTTATATACTAATACATACTAAATTTACAGTACTAGTTATATACTAATGTAACTTACTGAAATAGCTTATTAAAGTAACTAAATAGAACAAGTTAAAAAAGTAACTTTTAAGTAACTCACTCAAATAGCGTATTAAAGTAACTTATTGAAGCAACTTATTTAAGTAACTTACTACTCACTCAGAGATACCTTACATTATTTCGTTATTCATGCTATTTACTCAAGAACTACCTGAAAAAATTAACTTAGTGAACTAACGCAGTAATGCATCATGCTAAAGTAACTCATTAAAGTTACTTACTAAAACAACTTAATAAAATAAGATATTCAAGTAATTAAGTAAAGTAACTTAGTAACGCAACTTATTTAAGTAACTCATTTAAGTAACTTACTAAAGTAACTTAATGAAGTAACTCATTAATGCAATATGCTAAAGTAACTTACTAAAGACACTCATTTAAGTAACATACTAAATTAACTTACTGAATTAGTTTATTAAAGTAACTTACTTTAGTGACTATCTAAAGTAACTTTTCAACGTGAATTATTTTAGTTACTAAATAAAGTAACTTACTAAAGTAACTCATTTAAGTAACTAACTAAAGTAACTTATTTAAGAAACTTAGTAATGTGACTTATTTCATTAACATACTGAAATAGCTTATCAATGTAACTTCTTCTAGTAATTAACTAAAGTAACTTACTAAAGTAACTTACTAAAGTGACTCTCTAAAGTAACTAAATAAAGTAACATACTCAAATATTTTATTAAAGTAACTTATTCATGTACCAAACTAAAGTAACTTTATTATACTTTCTTTTACTATTTGAATACTTTAAATATACTATCTTTTTTGTAAATTTAAATTGAAAAAATTGACTAAAAAAGCAAATGTATATAAACAAAAAAGAAGCTTTATTCATCTGCGAACAGCGAATGAGTTAGGTTCCTCAATTATTACTGCGACGTGATTGGAATGGTTTGCACATGAATTCGACCTCTAAAAAGCATTAATCTACGAATGAGCTTGATTATTGACATCTTTGTGACAGTTAATGGCATCAGGATTTAAATTAGTCGGTAATTATGTCAATGCGTCGTGAAAGATTCAATTTCTGATTCATTCGGTCAAATGGAACATTGACGATACAAATTCATTTCGGGGAAAGACAAGGAATCGCAGTCATCAATTTGTGACGACGAGTTGATTATGTCAATGACGGCGATGCAACTCAAATTAAGTTGAATTAGAGTTTGAATTTATGAGCGATGGAGAAATCACCATTTTTTATGCCTCGTTTGACTTTTTTTTTATTGCCGCCGCTTAATTTCTTCCAACTGATGCAACGGGTTTTGTTTATGCATTTGAATGCAGGAAATAACTGGTTATGACATAAGTAATTAATAAGTTGAATTAATAAGGTGATTATTGCAAATTAATGTAAGTAACTGATTAGGTAAATGAATTGAAATAAGTTCGAAATTATTATTATGAAAAGTAACTAAAGTAACTTGCGGTGGAAACTAGGTTATAAAGTAATATTTTAAAGGGGATAAATAAAGTTATTTATTAAACCAGCTAAGTTAAGTGACTTACATTTTAATAAGTTACTTGAACGAACATATTTTAAAGTTATTTATGTAATTTATTTAATAATTATCTGAAGACTAAAAGTAACGCTAACTAAAGTAACGTATTAAAGTTACTTAATAAAATCATTTGTGAGTAGTAACTTATTTAAGTATTTAAGTTATTTAAATAACTAACTAAAGTAACTTAGTAAAATAACTTATTTTACTAAAGTAACTCACTTAAGCAACTCATTTAAGTGACCTATTTAAGTAACTTATTTAAGTAACTTATTAAAGTAACTTACTGAAATAGCTGATTAAAGCAATTTACAAAAGAAATGTATTCAAGTAACTACTTAAGTGATTTATTTAAGTAACTTATTGAAATAGTGAATTAAAGTAACTTTTTAAAGCAAGTTACAAAACTAACTTATTCGACTAATCTACTAATGTAACTGACTCAAAGAAAGTTATTTAAGTAACTTAATAAAGTGATTTATTTAAGTAAGTAACTAATGTAAATTATTAAAGCAATTTACTACAGTAACTTATTAATGCAAATTACACAAGTTATTTATTAAAGTAACTCATTCTACTTACTAACTAAAGTAACTCACTGAAGTAACTTATTTTAGTAACTTACTTAAGTAACTTATTTAAGTAACTTACTTAAGTAACTTACTGAAGTAACTTACTGAAGTAATTTGTTATTCTAGTTACTAACTAAAGTTATTTATTAAAGCAACTTATTAAAGTAACATACTTAAATAGCTTATTAATGTTACTTCTAGTAATTCTAGTAATTAACTAAAGTAACTTACTAATGTGACTCATTAAAGTAACTAACTAAAGTAAATTATTAAAGCAACTTAATAAAGTAACATACTTAAATATTTTATTAAAGTAACTGTCTAAAATAACTTAATAAAGTAACTCACTAAATTAACTTATTCACTAACCTACTAAAGTAACAAATTACAACAATTTGATTAATTTTAACAAAAACTTGTTATTTAAGCAATAAATGTTAATTGACAAATCCATATATCCGTAATAAACGATCAAACATAAAGCGGCAAAAAGAGCCGAAAAGTGCAGCAGAAGTTTGCCGTTAAAGTGAGAGTTTGATAGGTTGAAAAACGAGTTTATATGTATAAACGATTGCGATAATCGACAGCTGTTGGTTCGATAAAACGAAGCCAGACAAGCTTCTCTTCTGGTGCAGAGCTGCTGAATCGAAGAAAGAAGTTCGAACTAATGAACTAAACTGCTAGGCCGAACAGAGAGAGAAAAAGAGAGAGCGAGATAGAAAGAGAGAAAGAGAGAGATATATAGAAAGAGAGAGAGCGAGCGGTCGGCGACCGCTACTCGCGACTGTCCATTTGCACGTGTTGGCTTTTGCGCGCCACACGAATCATCGTTTTCATTGCGTTCACGCAATCGCAACACACGCGACGCAATGAAAAAGGTCAGATTCAAATATTATTCGCGCACACGAGTTAGTTTCAGGGCTACAACTTGTATATCTTTATCTTCGTCTTTCTATCTCTTTTTCTCTCTTTTTTTTGTTTCTCTCCTCTTTTCAGAAGAGAGAGTGAGTTATTTTATGAGAAAATAAATTAATTAAATTAATTAACTAAATTAATTAGCAAAATTACTTAATTAATAAATACATATAATATATATATAAAATATGATATAATATAATATAATATAATATAATATAATATTAAGTAAGTTAATATATTCACTTAGTTAATTAGTTACTTTAGTTTGTTATTCAACTAGTGGTTTTTGTATTAATTTAATTAGTTAAGTTTTTGAAACATTTTTGTTTATTATGGCTTCGTCATTTAATTGACTAGTTTATTTACTTTAGTTACTTATTTTAGTTATTTTGCTAATTAGTTAGTTGGTTTAGTTAAGTTTAGTTGACTCATAAAATGAGTATATTCAAAAAAGAGAAAAATAATTCAATTAACTAATTATCTTGTAAGTTAGTTATTAAATTAGGTAAGGTAATAGCTGACTTAATTAGTGAGTTTAGTTTAGCTAAGATAGTTTTGTTAATTTTGTCACTTTTTTTAGTTCAGTAATTTTGACTAATTAATGTAGTTAGTTAGTTGAATTGTTTACTGTAGTTTCTCACTTTAGTTCGTTGAGTTTGTTAAGTAATTTTATTTAGGCAATTTAGTTAATTTAGTTTAAATAGTTTTGCTAGTTTAGTTAAAACATTGAGTAACTTAATTCAGTTAGTTTTATTAGTTATTAAAATGTAAAAATTGAGTTAGCTAGTTTAGCTACTTTTGGTAGTTCAGTTAGTTTTGTTAGTTACTTTAGCTAAGTAAAACACTTAATTAGTTAGTTTAGTTAGTTAAATGAGTTTTGCTAATTTTATTATTTTAGTTCAAAAATGTAATCTGTAAATTTATAGTTAATTTTGTTAAAAATTGAGTTAATTAGTTCATTTAGTTTTTTTAGTTACTTTAGTTAATTAAAACTTTTAATTAGTTACTTTGGTTAAATTAATTAGTTTTGCTAATTTTGTTATTTTAGTTGAAAAATTTAATTAGTAAGTTTATTTAATTTTTTTAGTTTTGTTAAAAAATTGAGTTATTTAATTCTTTTAATTTTTTTTAGTTAAAACATTGAGTTAGTTAGTTACTTAGCTACTAATTAAAAATTAAGTAATTAATGACTTAAATTACTTTTTAATTTTGAACAAAATAACTCCTGCCCGTGCATTTTCGTTAATTTTTCATCTGAAATATGCGTCATCGTATGAGGATGTGACGTTAATAATAATTCGTCATTGCGTTGACCGCTTTATTCAAGCGGGACCACACAGAACGACCTGCTTTTATAGCGATCGAGCACGTGGACGAGTCGGGGTCTTTCGGATTGCTTCGTCGTCGTGGGTGAAAGAACCAGTTTTCCGCCACTTTTTGTCCTCAACTTTCTTTCGTTCTTGCAGCTTTTCGCTGCACTTACGTTCATCCTACGTTATTCATCCAACTCAAATTCTCTGCATCTCTCAGTAACTTATCCTGGAAAAAAAGGAAGAAATAATTAAACATTATTTCTTTTGTTTATTATTTGAAATTTCTATTAAAGCAAATATTAATATAAAATAATGTAATAAAAAATATTTATATTTATTTTATTTATTATTATTATTATTATTATTATTATTATTATTATTATTATTATTATTATTATTATTAATATATTGATGAAAACGGACATTTTAATAAGTTACATGAATAACAAATGCTGCTATGCATCCAAATTAATACTAAAATAGTAATTTCTAGTAATTATCTGAAGTAACTTATTTGAGTTAGTAACTAAAGTAAATTATTAAAGCAAGTTACAAAATTAACTTATTCCATTAACTTATTCTAGTAATTAACTGAAGTAACTTAATAAAATAACTCATTTAAGTAACTAACTAAAGTAATTTATTTAAGTAACTTATTAAAGTAACTTACTTACTAAAGTAACTCATTGAAGTAACTTACTAATGTAACTTATGAAATTATCTTATTTAATTAACTTACTCAAGTAACTTATTTTAGTAACTTAGTTAAGTGAGTTATTAATGTAACTTATTCTATTAACTATCTAAAGTATTTGACTAAAGTAACTCATTTAAGTAACTAACTGAAGTAAATTATTTAAGTAACTTACTAAAATGACATATTAAAATAGCTTATTTAAGTAACTTAATAAAGTAACTTATTCTAGTAACTATGTAAATTAATTTACTAAAGTAACTCATTTAAGTAACTTACTAAAGTGGCATATTAAAGTTACTTATTGAAGTAACTTAATAAAGTGACTTAATAAAGTAACTCATTTAAGTAACTAACTGAAGTAAATTATTTAAGTAACTTATTAAAGTAACTCACTTAAGTAACTTACTAAAGTAACTTATTCAAGAAAGTTACTAAAGTAACTTACTTAAGTAACTCACTCAAGTAACTTACTTAAGTAACTTACTCAAGTAACTCACTAACGTAACTTACTAAAGTAACATACTGAAATAGTTTATTAAAGTAACTTATTTTATATCGTCTATTAAATGTCAATCTTTTCAGTAACTTAATACTTTTGATTTTGAATTCATTTCAAAATGTAAATCAAAAGCTAACGCAAAGCCGACTTTTGACGATTGCAAAATCCAAACCAAAGCAATTTGTATTACAAAACACTTGAAAAAGAAAAAAAAGTCCTTTTCTTTCTTTCCTTTACAACGTTTACAAATATTTTCAATCGACTTTGTGGTTTTATCTGCACTCGAAGATAAACCGTATTTGCAAGCAAAATCTGTAATACGTATACACTGATAAATCAGTTCGCGTAATTAACTCGTAGATAAGAATGCAACTGCTTTAATGCAACTGCCGAGAGACACTCGCAAGGCCGCCGCGGTAACCGTAGATCTTCGCAAAATATAATCCGCGCTGTAAAAAGAGCAAGAACAAAATAGACAAACAGTCGCGACGTTCGAGTTTTAATGTGTTTGTTCAAATTATACTAATTTCAGTCAACAACTTCGTTATCATTACCTTTATTATTATTATTATTATTATTATTATTATTATTATTATTATTATTATTATTATTATTATTATTATTATCCCATTTTATTATTTTGTATATAAAAAATATAGATCATACATATGATATAATTATATTATATATTTATATAAATTATATATACAAATATATTTTAAATACAAATTTAATACATTTGATATTTTATAAAATAATATAATAAATAATAATAACATTATAATAAAATAATATAATATTTTATAAATTTTAAATATATTATATATATTATATATATAAATATATTTGATTTTTTAAGTCACGTTTTGATAAAAAAAATACATAATATTGTATGCCATACTATATTTTGCCGCTAAAATATATTTGAAAATATATATTCTATTTATATTTGTTATATATTATATTTATATATATTTGATGTGAAACAAATAAATATATATAAAAATAATATATAATAAGTATAAGTAAAATATTATATTTCAAATATATTTTATCTATATATTTTATGCACATATTTGGATATATTTTTGCATATATTTCGAAATATATTTTTTTTATTAATTTTGATATATTAATTATCAATTTGTTTTCAATTCTAAAAATAGATCATTGGACAAATTAGTTTATATATATATATATATAAGTTCATTTTGCATGCTGCTATAATAGGAACAGAATCAGGATTAAATCTCAAGGCCTTATTTTCCCCCAATGACGATATCCCCTTTTACTGCAAGCAAGTCTATAGTTTCTTCCTTTTTCCCTTCTGCATAATCATTCAGTGATATATATTATATTTAATTCAAAAGATTAATCAAGACATTATTCTATTAGCTCCAGATTTTCTATTTCCTAAAAAAAAAAAAAAAAAAAAAAAATTGTCAAGAACGAATAAAAATGAAGACGATTGCATTCTCCGTGATTCAATTGAATTTTATTGGATAAACTGCAGCAAGTTGTTAAGATCAAATGTAACTGAAAATTACACCGAGGAAAATAGATAGTCAAATTGACTATCCAGTGTCAAAAAAGATCCACTTAGATAATCAAAGCAATTCCTTAGCAAAATGACAAATATATTGCAAATATATTGTTAATATATTCTTAATAAATTTAATATATTTATATATTTTTATTTTTTTATAATTTACAATTATAAACATTATTTAATATATTTGTTATATCTTTCAAATATATTAAAAATATATTCTGAATATATTTAATATATTTATATATTTTTATAATTTATAATTATAAAAGTTATTTGATATATTTATTATATTTTTTAAATATATTTTGAATATATTAAGAATATATTTGTATAGAAGAAATATTCACAATATATATACAATATATTCGCAATATATTTTTAATATATAGGGTTATTAACATCATCATTATGAGTCATTTTGATAAAAAAAAAAAATTAAAAAGAATGTGAAAATGAATTTTCGAGAAAACATCATTTCGTCATTTCATTCTTCGAACACATTTTCTCTGATTTCGTTAATGAAGAAAAGAATGGAAAAAGAACAATTTTCACCGAGACATTTTCTTTGAAAACATAACTTGTTCCCGGGAGTGAGTATGATTCTAAAAATGGAAACCCGATATTCATTTGAATGAAATTAGTGTTTGAATTTGAAAATTAGAAATTAAGATCTGAAAATATGCATTATTTGAACTTCATCAGCATAATTAAAATTGCTCTTAATGTGAAAAGAAAAGAATCCCTTGAATTTCTATTCGCTCAGAGAAATTACCATTTTTTATATTAATTTTAAATTTTAATAAACGTTCCATTAAAATGTGGTATTTTTAATTGAATTTCTGAAAAAAATTAAATTTAAAAAAAAAGAAAACATTTTTTGAAAGAAAAAAAAATTACTTTTTTCTAATCTGCAATTGCAAAATATTAATTCATCTTTGGCTTTTTAAATGGCAATTTTCCAAACCCACGCGAACGAAAATATATTTCTAAAATATATATAAATAAAAATATATTTTTGACGCTAAAAATTTATTTCTGGAAAAAATTTAGACAAAAATATATATTTGATACATTTTATATATAAAAAGTAACGAAAAATGATTTATAATATATATTTAATATAAATTAAAAATATATTTTATTTTGTATATATAAAATATATTTCTAAAATTTATATTTGATTTCATATATAAGTAAAATATATATGTATATTTTTTATGTATAAAATATATTTCTAAAATATATATATGAATATATTTTCGTCCGCATGAAATTTTGAATTGCAAAAAAAATAATTTTTGAAAAATAAAATTTAATTTTATCTAATCTGCAATAGCAAACTATTCATTCATCTTTGGCTCTTTAAATAGCAATTTTGCAAAATCAACGGACTCACAAATCATCAATAAAATACATTTGCATTGTAACTTAAGATGAAAAGAAAACACACTTTGAAAATACAAATATACTTTCTGGCAAGTTGCGCTGATTATTATATACGAATATTTCCGTGGAATTGAGTTTTGTGCTTGTTTCGAAAATAGATATTAAATTACTGGAGTGGAAGAAGAGGCGCGACATTTTGACGACGTTGGCCTGCAAAAGGAAATGCACATTTTTCAACAACAAAAAGAAATTGTTTTTCAATTTAAAAAGAAAAATTTTTGTATTTTTTAAAGAATGTTCAACAACATCAACAAATCACGCGATTGGCAAATTTTTCATCGCGTCGATAATATCAACTTTCATTGCACAATTCCGCATAACGGCAAATATCATTACGTAATATGTTTCATTGAGAAACGGTAATGGACAACAATTTTTCTTTTGTTTATAAGAATGAAATGAAGAAGAAGAAATAATATAACTTTGACTATAAATCCATAATTATAAGTAACTTACTTAAAAGTTAACTGAGTTTTTAATGAAGTAACTTAAATTTTACTAAGTTACTTGGATAACTTATTTTAAAGTTATTTATGTAATTTATTTAATAAATATCTGAAGAAACTAACTAAAGTAACTTATTGAAGGTACTTAATAAAATAATTTATTATTAGTAACTTATTTAAGTAACTTATTTAAATAACTAACTCAAATATCTATTTGAAGCAACTCACTGAAGCAACTGAACTATAAATAACTCATTAAAGCAACCTGCTATAATAACTTACAAAAGCAACTTATTGAAGTAACTTACTCAAATAGCGTATTAAAGTAATTTATTAAAGTAACTTATTCTAGTAACTATCTTAAGTAACTTATAATTTACTAATACTTACAAGTAACTTACTAAAGTAACTTATTGAAGCAAGTTAAAACAGTAACTTATTTTATTACTTAACTAAAGTAACTTATTAAAGTAACTCACTCAAGCAGCATGTTAAAGTAACTTATAAAAGCAACGTGTTAAAGTGACTTATTCATATAAGTTAACTTATTCTAGTAACTAACTAAAATAACTTAATAAAGAAACTTATTTAAGTATCTTAAGAAAGACACTAATTTCAGTAACTTACTAAAATGTCTAACTAACGAGCTAAAGTAAATCATTAAAGTAACTTACTGACATAGTTGATTAAAGCAACTTATTTAAGTTAGTAAAGGTACTTGAATAAGTTACAAAAGTAACGTATTGTGTAACTAACTAAAGTAAATTACTAAAGTAACTTATTAAAGCAAGTTTCAAAAGTAACTTACTAAAGTTACTAACTAAAGTAACTTACTAAACTAGTTAACTAAAGTAACTTATTAAAGCAATTGACTAAAGTAACTTATTAAAACAAGTTACAAAAGCAACGTATTGAAGTAACTTATTCTGATAACTTAATAAAATAACTTACTAAAGTAACTAACTAAAATAACTTTATTATACTATTAAAAGAAGAAAAAGAAGAAATACCTTTGATTATTATAAATGGATAATCATGAGTTGTTTGCAATTTTTGACACTCGCGATTGCACAATGCGGCTGTAAAAAGTCGATATTTATTTTAAATTCTGAGCAAACGGGAGTATTTTTATAATGTTTCAAATATATGGATAACATACTTATAAATAGATGATCCAAATAGTATGTAAAATCAATATTTATGTCATTATGTAATAATTACTCCAACGAATATAATATATAATTTTATGGAACATTAATATCTAATTATAAGTTCATAAATTTAAGTAAAGTACATTAAAAAAACAGTTAAAAGGTGTTTTTTTAATCATTCAAATGAAATTTCAATAAAACTAAATATGTTACTTGGGACAGGTTTAGAGATTTTAATGCCGCAGACTTGTCTTCTACTAATTAAAATCTAAAATAAACAAAATATTTATCCAAAGTTTTAAAAAAATTATTTCTTTTCTTTTTACTTAATTATCACAAAGAAAAAACCATTCAAAAAATTTTTTTAATCGAATTTTCGTACTTGACCAAAAACACTACCGTGTCTGTTAACTTTTTGAATATTTACTTTTTATATTTATAACTAAAATAAATAATCAGTTTCAAAGTCGATATTAGATTTACATTATTATGAAGGACAGGTTTTATTGACCTGCTTTTCGAATGTTTGATTCGTTACTTTTTGGCGGTTGATTTAAAATATGTGAAAGAAGATTTTACTTATTCAAAGCAAAATCTATACAATTGATCGTTTCGTAATTTTTTTAATCATATATATATAAAATAACTTATTATAATATATAATTTAAATGTAACAAATATTTTAGACAAATATTATTATAAAAAAAAACTTTCTTTTTAATTATTTATTTTATTAATTATTTTTTATTAAAATTTTATTTCCAAAATCAAAACATATGTTATATATATGTTATATATGTTATACAAATATTATATTTATGTTATATACATATATAGATATATATATATATATATATATATATAATGTTACATATATGTTATATATATGTTATATTTATATATCTAAATTTTCGATAAAAATGTAACTGTCTAATCGGATTACGCGCCGAGAGAGAGAGAGAGAGCGAGAGCGAGAGAAAGAGAGAGAAAGAAGTCGAAAATTTGACAATCGTTTGCTCGCGTGCGTTTGAAGGTCAGACTCGACTTATTCCAATAACCCATTTCTACTTACGACCTTGAGCGAACCCTTGGTTCTGACAAAACTGGTCTATTGAGATGCGTTGCTCTGATGTTCTTCGCCCCCCCCCCGCCGTGCGT
>JABFPJ010003503.1:0-15969 GCA_022817425.1 Gryon sp. ZL-2020 | reverse complement strand
TATCTTTTATCCTCCTTTTCATCTTCAAAGTGGAACGAAAGGGGCGCTTTTTCTCCCAAGGGAGGCAATTTTTCAACCTTTAAATGACGTAATGGAAATTAAGTTTTCCTTCCGAGGGATGGAAAATATTTGTTGAAAGTATTTTGAGGGAAGAAAAGAAGTATTTTCTTACCTCAAAAGTGAGACGAAAGTGCGGCACTTTCTCTCCCTCGGGAAGGAAAGTACTTATAACACTTAAATAATCGAAAACAAGATTTTTTAACTTATTGAGTCAACTGATTTGTTATTTGAACTGCCACTTTCGTCCCACTTTTGAGGGAAGCAAATACGTGTTTTCGATATCTCTCCCTAGGGATGAAAAGTAACTAGAGTTAAAAAATTTTAAGTTATACAAATATTTTCCTTCCCGAGGGAGAGAAAGTACCACTTTCGTTCCACTTTTGAGAGAAGAAAAGACGAAGAAAAATGTTTTCCTCCCTGGGGATTAAAAGGGCCCTTTTCCTCCCTAGGAAGTTTTTGGAATACGGCACTTTTCACTCCGTCGTAACGAAAAATATACTATTTCTCACATCAAAACTATGACGAAAGTAGCGCTTTCTCTCCCTAGTGAGACAAAGTATTTTCGTCCCTTAAATTACGAAATTTAAGTTTACTTTTCCTCCTTAGGGATGAAAAGTAAAGATAGAAAAGACCTTTTTGTTACACGTGCATCGAAAATACATATTTTCTTCCCTCTAAAGTGGGACGAAAGTGAACCTTTATGAACCTAACAGGACAAGTATTCATCCGTTCCTGGAATAAATTAATGAAAGTTTACTTTCTCTCCCTCGGGATGGAAAGTAGAAATAGAAAGTAATTTTTTCTCCCTAGGGCGAGAAACTTTCATTTTCCCTCCACCTTTCGAAGAAAAAAAGTATCGATTTTTAAAACATTTCATCCTTAAAAAAATCGAAATTTGACTCTTGTTAAGATTATAAAAATTGACAATTTATCCCTAGTGGCGTAATATACTATTTTTGTTAAATTTTGCTGGTTGCTATTACCACATTCAACGACTCAAAATGACCATTTATAATTGCAGTTAAAACCCTCACCTCTTATTTTTTTCATAATAATAACGTCGTGAGTGGCGTCGCACACGATGTCGTCGTTTTTCAAAAAATAATTGCTGAGCGCCATCTTTCGAGTCGCGTCGAGTATCCTTGTCTCGCAACACCGGCACACCGCGGGAACTTCGTCTACTTTCGGGAATCTCATCCTCAACATTTTTTGCTCGTAGAATTGTCCACAGAAAAAATGAAAGTGTAATCATGTTCCCGTAACAAAACGCTTCCCATTCGGACGCGACGTCCTTTTTGTTAACAACGTATTTTCACGATACTTATTAATACTTTGCATCCTATCGCGCACTATAATTAAACATTTTTCGTAATCATAAAAGGAAGAAAACAGTTAAGTCATTTTGAATGCAGTTAAGTGATTTATTAATTCACTGAAAATCAATTTTTTAATCAATATTTTTTAAATAATCCAAATTTATAATATTAAATTTAATGATCAATTTGGATACGTGAAAGGGCATAATTCTTTAATAAAATGATGTTCGTGTAATTTATATTCATTTTAACCTGCTTTTTTAACTACATACATTATAAACTTTTATTGGCGATAAAAGATACTCATGATCGTTTATTTTTGAATATTAACTTTCATACTCGTTGTCGCAGATGACTTTTTTTTGTAACCCGTAAACTTCGTTAATATTAGTGATTCTACATTACAGTTTTAAACATTCATGTTCTTGCAAAAATAGTGACATAAAATCTTTTTTTTTTACAAAAAAAAGCAATTCGCAAATTTACACAATCCTTATCCTTTATCATTTTGAATAGAAAGGCCATAAGAAGGTCATAAAAAGGTCATAAATGGGTAATAAGAAGGCGATAAGAAGGCAATAAGAAGGCCATAGAAAGACTATAGAAGTGCCATAAAAAGGCCATAAAACCACATAAAAAAGTCATAAGAAAGCCATAAGTAGGCCATAGAAAGGCCATAAGTAGGTGATAAGAAGGCGATAAGAAGGCCACAGAAAGGCCTTCATAAGATAAGAAGGCGATAAGAAGGCAATAAGAAGGTCACAGAAAGGCCAAATAGAAATCTTTATAGATATCATAGGAATATTAAAAGGGGACGATACAAAGGGCATAAGAAAGTCATAAATAGGCCATAAATAGATGATAAGGAGATGGAAGGCAATAAGAAGGTCATAAGAAGGCTATAAAGAGGTTATGGAAAGCCCTTAGAAATGCCATAACAAGGCCATAAAAAGGTCATAAGGCCATAAGAAGGCCATAGAAAGACCATAGAAATGCCTTAAGACGGCAATATGAAGGCCATAACAAGGCCATAAAAAGGTTAAAGGAAGGATATAAGAAGGCCATAAGAAGGCTATAAAGAGGTTATGAAAAGCCCTTAGAAAGGCCATAACAAGGCCATAAAAAGGTCATAAGGCCATAAGAAGGTCATAGAAAGACCATAGAAGTGCTTTAAGAAGACAATAAGAAGGCCATAAAAAGGCCATAAGAAGGTTAAAGGAAGGCCATAAGAAGGCTATAAGGAGGTTATGGAAAGCCTTTAGAAAGGCCATAACAAGGCTATAGAACAGCCATAAAACGGCGTTAAAATTGCCTTATGCAGGTAATAAGATTGCCATAAGAGGGCAATAAGAAGGCCATAAGAAAGTTTGTAAGGAGGCTATGGAAAACCCTTAGAAAGACCATATAAAGTCCACAGATTGCCATACGAATAATATAGAAAAGCCATAGAAAAAGCCACAGAAAGGCTATAAGAAGGCCACATTAAGGACATACGAAGATTCAGCTAAATAAATAAATAAATGTTGAAAAATGTTCAATTTATTTTTGAATGTGTAAGACAACATTTTTTTTTTTCTTTTTTGAAACTTGATAATCTCAACACCAGGGATGCATATAAAAAGATAAAAGTCATATTTTGTTGTTATTGATTTATTCATCGTTTTGATGTCGTTTTTTCGATATATCTATTACCCTACTTTATAAACTGAAATACGCCAATATTTAGAAAGCCTCCCAGCATTCAATATCTTCCAATCTCAGCCGGTTTAGTAGCGCGTGGCCCATCAATACGAACGAACTGCGAATCATTTTCACGCATCTATTCCAACGTCCCCTCGCCCCTCGTGAGTTTCTTTTATTAATGCCAGGGGAGAGAATCAACTTGCAATCAAGCGTATTTTTCATCTAATGCTTCACGATGACGTCGACGAAGCTTGTTAATTACCGTCACGGATAATTTATTATTAAAGTCGTGTGCGTGCGCGTCGTTTTATAACTCATTTTGACAATTGAACGATTCTATTGGATTCAATTTGTTATACGGAAAAAGCCAATCAACGATCGAAGTGCAATTTTCTCGGCAAAACTTGCTCATGATTTCCTAAGGGACCAACAAAGATACAGCAACATTTTCGGCACTTTTTGTTCTTAACCAATCATTCAATTTTTTTATCTTAAATTTTTTTAATTGTTTTTTTAAATATAATATCAATGTAATTTAATTAATTATTTATTTTAATTCAAATTTTTCGATTTTAAAAATGGTTTTTTTTTCATTTTAAAAATTAAAAATTTTTAAATAAAAAAAATTAATTTAAAATTTAAAAAGTAATTTAAATTTTTATTTAAATCGATTTTCATTTTAAAAGTCAATTTAATAAAATCAGTTATTTTAAAAAATGTATTATTAATTATTATATTATTTTTTAATATTAAATATTTTAATATTTAATTTAAAAATATCGAAATAAGATGAACTGCATTTAAAACGAACAAGTTGCTTTCAATTTAATGATTGTCTATTTAATTTTCAATTGCACGTTGAAGTAAAGTCTGAAAAAAGAAAGAAAAGTACCAAAAAAGGATACACACGAAACAACTTTTGACATAAATGATAAATAGAAATAAAAATTGACAACGGCAAACGATAAAAGCACTAAAATGCAAATAAGAATAATGAAGAAGAATAAAAGCAAGCATTTTAAAAGGTAGGAAAAAAAAAAGTTTGGGATGAAAAATTGGGGGCAGAACGGACAAAAAAGTGCAACGTACAAACTTTTCCATCAAAAGTTATCAGAAAATCCATTAGATATTCATTTTAATTTTAAAATACGATTCTTTTATGGATGGTTTGAACGTCGTAATTGACGTTGCGATGTTGTTTTTACATGCTGAGACTGCAGTTTGACTTGTTGAACGAATAATATAACTATTTAATATATACAAAGCATTTAGTAATTTCATATGTGAAGTTTAGTTGCAAAACTTGTTCAATGAATTTCAAATTCTTCTGGGTTAATAGATGTCAAGTTACTTCCGTAACATTCATTTTGAATATTCGATTATTTTTTGAGGTTAATATTTGTACTTTCTATTCCAATCAATATTAAAAATATTGAAATTAAATATTTATTTATAACATTTATTAAATTAATAAATAATAAATTAAAAATTTTATAAATTATTGATTAATTTACCACAATATTATTTTAATTTAAATATTTATTTATAATATTTTTTAACATACAATCAATATTAGCAATATTAAAATTAAATATTTATTTATAATATTTATTAAATTAATAAATAATACATTAATAATTTTATAAATTATTTATTCATTTAAAACAATATTATTTTAATTTAAATATTTATTTATAATATTTATTAATATTTATTTAATAATTTTATTGAATATTATTTTTTAATTTCTTTTTTCATCATTTAAAAAAAAAATTTTTTTAATATTTTTTTCACATTTTTGCAATGTTTTGTTTAAATCTTGTAATTTGATAAAATTAACTCCGATTTTCTTTCATTTTGTCGAACGTTTACATTCTTGCAATTTTTATAATTTATAAAATCCGTCGTTGTTCATTAATATAAGATATCATTAACTTGAAGAAAGTCACGTTTCGTCAATATTTGCAATGTTTAAACTGTTGATGAGTGCAAATTTTCTGTGCCTAACTTAAATGTCTGCTTTCTTCGTTCATCCCTTGACTTCATTAACTTAACTCCCCCGGTATCATAAAGAAACTCAGTTCTTTTAAAAATATCCCTGCATATAGATTAAACAAATAATATCATTCAAAACATTTAAAAATATAATATAAAAAAATATAATTTAAAAAATATAAAATGCAATAAAATATTCGTTTGAATAAATTAAATGAAACAAGTTTATTACTTTGAATTAATTAAGAAAAATGTTTAACTTTTATTTTGTAGTTACATTTTCTACTTTCTAATTCTACATTTTAGAATTAATAAATCCTAATAACTGCATTCTAACTGCATACAAAGTAACGCAACTTAATTATTATAAAGAAATAAACTGAGTCGTAATAATTAATATAAATTTTTCATTAACACTCATTTAAACAACGCCAATATTATCCCAGGGAACAAATCGAAATAAACCAATTTTGTTTTTGCATAAATTATTTTCATATGGAAAAAATATAAATATTTTTACAAATATATGTTTTATATAAAATATATTTTATATATATTTTTTGTATGTAAAATGTATGTTTAATATATTTTTGAATATATGTTTGAAAAATATATATAAATATATATAAAATATTTCAAGAGACACGGTAGTGTCTCTGGCCAAGTACAAATTTCTTTTTGGCAAAAATATATTTTGATATATTTCACATATATTTCTCGATAAACTTCAAAATACACAAAAAAATAACTTACAATAAATTACTGTTTAAACAGTAACTTGACCACAGAATTCTCATTAACCGAATAAATTCTGTCAAAAACTGAAAAATTTACTTTTACACAAATTTTTATTGACTTTTCAAGAACTTTTGTGCATGAAAGGAAAATTACTGTTTTTAACAGGAACTTGTTAATGGGAATTCTGTGGTCAAGTTGCTGTTTAAACAGTAATTTAATGTAAGTTATTTTTCTTATCGTATATTTTTTCCTATGGAACCGTTTTATTTTTGTGTCTAAAACTTTAAACTTCTTCGATGAAAATATACCATAGCTAAGCTTCACCATCATACATAACATTTTCCCCTATAAACCACAGCCGAGGACATATTATTGGATAATCCAACTAAAAAAGTAAGAAAAAAAAACCGGGGAAAAAAAAGTTACTGGAATAAACTGGAACTGCGAATCCCATTGGTTTTGCACTTTGGTTTATTCAACTTCATCCCCCCACGCGAATGCCCAAAACGCAAATTGATTAAGCACGTGGGTGGGGACAGATAAAGCGCAGAAGATGAACAAACTCGCGCGTACAAGAAAGAAGTTTGCCGGACGACGAGCTCACGCGAACCTCGTCGCATTATGACTGAGCACGGCGTCAACTTTCTCGCGTGGATAATGCGATTGGCTGACTCCTTACGCGCCGGTGCCCCGGCAACGTTACTCTCGTCCTTCCTCTCACACCGAGCTCTCTTTCTCGCTCTCGTCATTCTAACCGTGTGCGAACAGGTTGAAAAACGCATCTAAACGGGGCCAACCGAGTGACCGACACTTGAACTTTATCAGCGCCGCACGCTTCCTCGTCAGTGCAACACGTCACGGTACACGCCATTCTACAATAACTTTTTTTTTATCTCTACATTAAGCTTTTTTTTTTTTTTTTTTTTTTTTTTTTCCTGGGGTATTTTTAAAATACCCCAGCGCTGCGAATTATCAAAACGATGGCATCTCTTAGAAGTAAATAAAGTATTCTTCTTCGTATGTAACGGCGTGCTAAAATTACTTTAAAATAATGAAACGCATGCGGTAATCGGATTATGCCGTGCTTGATGCTGCTTTTTGCGTTAAGTCTGTTGTTTTATAAACAATAATGTTGCTTTATGGATTTATGTTAAATAAATTTAGTGACACGAGTGTTAATCTGTAATGTAAACGGTACAAATTATGAGTGAAAAGTGTTTTTTATATAAAAACAATTAATGTTGTAAAGAAATGTGGACGAAAAAGTTCGTAAAAAATAATTTAATTAGAGTTTAATGGTGGTTTTCTTGTAAATGTTTTCAGTAAATGGTAATGTAAACAAAAGTGTAAACAAAGCAGATTAAGTAGAATGTCAATTGAATATGAAAACAAAAATGTAAACAGTATTGTAAATAAAAATAAGAAGAAAAATGTAAACAGAAATGTAAACAAGAATAAAAACAAGAAAAACAAAAGTGTACACAACAATTTAAACAGTATTGTAAACAAAAATGAAAACAAAAATGTAAACAAATCAGTTTGAAACAAATGTCAACAAACATACAAGTACAAATATAAACAATAATGTAAATAAGAATAAAAATAAGAAAACCAAAAGCGTAAACAAATATATAAATAAAGCAAATTAGGACGAATGTAAACAAAAATAAAAATCAAAGTATAAACAAAAATGTAAACAAGAATATAAACAAGAAAAACAAAAATGTAAACAAAAATATAAACAGCATTGTAAACAAGAAAGAAAAGAAAAATGAAAACAAATCAGATTGAAACAAATGTGGACAAACTTAAAAAAATATAAACCATAATGTAAACAAGAATAGAAATAAGAAAAACAAAAATGTAAACAAAAATATAAACATTATTGTAAACAAAAAGGAGAAGGAAAATGACAGCGTGAACAAAAATATAAACAAAGCAGATTAAGACGAATGTAAACAAACATAAAAACAAAAATATAAACAATAATGTAAACAAGAATATAAATAAGAAACACAAAAATGTAAACACAAACATAAACACAAATAGAAATATCGACGTACATTCGAAGAAAAACGTCTTATCTTAGCCAAGGGTCAGATTAAAAAAGGCGCTTTTATGCTATATGAAAACAGAATGTCTTTCTATGTAGCAGTGCTATTAAGATAGGTCCTTTTTCGTTGGAAATGTTGGAACAGTATATTTACTTTGACAATATTAAACACAATTTTTTTATATTCTATGCATTTATTTATATTTACGTCTTACTTTGCACTTTTATTTATAACATTGTAATACATTATTATTAACAAGTAACATTATCTGGGTATTATGCATCTTTTTCTATATATTTATAGTATACTAATATTATTAATATATAGTCAGAGATAAAATAAAAGCATGTATGTCGAAGCATTTTTATAATAATATTGAATATAATCTAACATTAACAGAATTACAAAAAATAAGTAAAGTAATAATTAAGAATAATTAAAAATTAAAAAAAAATTTTCTTCCTTTAATTATTTGCAAGTTCGAAATGCATAATTATTATCGTTTACTTGTCCGTAGGTCAAACAAGTATTTCGATTTAAATTCACAACACGTAATAGCGGTGTTAGGAATCAAATCAAAGGATTATGTCATCAGTCTATCGCAATTGGGCAGACAGTATGGCGTGTAGATCACTCGCGTTTGATATTTGGAACACGTCCAATTATTATTTTCGACAAGCTATGTTGGCTCTTCAACCCCCTTCCCTCGCACCATCTCTCCCTTTCCGTTTTGCTTGTACGTTATTTCGCTTACGATCGTCAGGGCCATTGATCTATCGCGTTTGACTGGTCGTTTTCATCGAGATGACGGTACATACATTATCGTTGTTTATTCGATGTTTCGCATTTACGCAAACATAATCCGTGAAAGATTTAATTGAATCGGCGACATCAGATATCATTTTACATCGTTCCCAATTGATATGCACTTTCAACGGGCCGCAGTCAAACCATTTTATTGACATATCAAATGTTACCCAAATTTGTTGGCTGAAATGATAATATTTTTTCATATTTTTCAAAAGAAAAAGTGACAATACAAAATGTCATCGGGATGTCATAGGGATGTCATAAGGACGTCTTAAAGATGCCATAGGGATGTCATAGGGATGTCAAGGGGTTTTATTGGGATGTCTTAGGGATGTTAAGGGGTTTTATTGGGATATCTTAGAGATGTCAAGGAGTTTTATTGGGATCTCTTAGGGATATCAAGGGGTTTTATTGTGATGTCTTAGAGATGTCAAGGGGTTTCATAGAGATATCATAGGGATGTCAAGGGGTTTTTTTGGGATGTCTTAGGAATGTCAAAGAATGTCAAGGGGTTTTATTAGGATGTCTTAGGGATGTCCAGCGGTTTCACAGGGATATCATATGGATGTCATAGGGATGTCAAGGGGTTTCATAGGGATGTCATAGGGATGTCAAGGGGTTTCATAGGGATGTCAAGGGGTTTTATTGGGATGTCATGGGGAATCCATAGGCATGTCAGGGCTCTTGTAGGAATGTCTTAAGGATGCCATAAAAATTATATTATATGTCTTAATATGCCATAACCTATATTATACCAAATTTAAACAATGAAAATAAATATAATAAATATTAAATATTTTTTTGTTTTTTTTTTTTTCACTTGAGCTAGTTATTCATAAAACATTTGCGATAGATTTTTGTCGCATTAAGCATTTGAAATGGTCAATAAATCAAACCAAAGATTTTACGTCATGAATTATTCCTTCGACAAAAATGTAAGCGCTCCATTTCGAGGCTAAGATAGAGGGTGACTGTAGTTCATTCTCCATTGTCTCTTCCATTCTCCCATTCTCCTAACACAAAAGCTGTTACGCTAACGAAGTACCTGTAATCATGAGTAACTTCCTGCGATGAGCACTCGGCAATCACGTAATTTTATGGGACCATTAATTTTTTAGCATTCTTCAAAAGTCTTCCTTTAAAAAGCTTAATCTGATATTTGCTGCAAGTTATTAACATCGTGCAAGAATAATCTTTACGCGTGAAGTTAGCTGCAAATTTTTTGATAAGCTTTAAATATTTTTAAGAATAATATTTAAATATATTTTATAAAATATACTAAAATATAAGTAAAAATGTATTTGAGTTTATAAAAATATATTTAAAATATATTATAATATATTTTTTAATATAATTTATATTTTATATTTTTTATAATATTTTAATATTTTTAATATATTATAGTTTTGTAAAAAACATATTTTAAATTTTAACTTTAATTTCAAAAATAATATATTTATAATAAATGATAAAAAATGCGATTTATGTAGAAAAAGTTCACTTGAAATCTTTCCTCATTATGAAAGAACAGGCAATTTGAGAACTTACTATGAAGCAGTTGTATGCGTGCAATAATAATTTTCATTATTATCGACTGTAGAAATAGAATAGAATCGCAACTGGATCAATAAAGAAGAGTTTTCGTTTTAACAGTCGATAAAATAGAAGTCTATTTATTTTCCGTACGATAAATTGTTGTAACTATAATTTTCTAAAAAAATATTTCTAAATGTTTTTCTTTTTTCTTAGTTTAAAATGAAAAAAAATTTTTTTGAACTAAAAACTTTTTTAGTTCAAAATGTTAACTAAAAAATTATTTAATTTAATAATTTTGATAATTAAATACTTTAATTATTAAAATTATTAAAATAATAAACATAAATAAATCTGGCAAAAATATACAAAATTATTTAATATTTATTTAATATTTAAATTACGAAAAATGAATTAAATGAAAAAGTGTGAGGTCAAAATTGTTTATTGCAAACAAATATATAAACTTGTAACGAAAATGCTCAATATTTCAAATTCGTCATGCGTTTATTTGTTTCTCAATTAAAACAACACATCAATAAACGCCCTAGAAAATGTCATTTATTTGATGAAAGCAGTTGCTTTATTTAGACGCAGTTAATTGATGAAATTCTCATTGCGCAAAGCCAAAAATGTTTTTTTTTTTCTTCTCTGATCGAATAAACCATCGGTGCACTCGATTTCGCAATACAAAACATTGCCTCAAATGACACGAAATTTATATTACATTAATCCAATTACATTAAAAAGTCCTTTTTTAAAATTTTAATTTGCAATTTAAAAAAAAAATATTTGCAAATCTCTCGCAAAAACCCGCGGAAAAATGGAAAATTTGAATATTCAAATGTGTTCGTCAATATAAATTCATAAGTTTATAAAACATCAGAAGCCGCTGAAAACGTTAAAAAATTTGAAATTTAAATATTCGTATTTTTCATTATATTTCGCGATTCAAATATTATGATAAATGTGAGCGTGAATTCGTTCGCGCCATTATTTGTTCCCGATAATCTTACGTGTAAACTATTTGAATTATTCTAAATTTCAAAAAGTGTAAACTTAAAAATAGCATAAAAAAATTTTGAAAAAACTCAAAATTACATTTCGTTTAGTTGAAAAAAAAAAATAAAAAAATGTTGGAATTCAAGTCTTTGAATAGAAAGGAAATTTAATTGAAAAAACGTGAATTCAGTAGTTTGATGTCGAATTTGGAAATCGATTTGAGAGTTGCGTTTTACGTTTAATCGTCGAAAACTTTTGTCAGATGTAGAACAGATATTAAATGAAAAATGCTGTAAATATTACATTTTATTTCACAAGTATATAATATAAAAAACTGGATAAAATGGTTGTATGCAGGTAAATTCAATGGAACGAATGTAAAGCTCGATGAAAGAAATAAGTATTTGCGAGACTTTAAAATAGTACACACTCCCACGCTTTTCTATTACAAATGTTTATTTCATTGAATTTGGTGCTTTAAAATGCAATCGGACTTTTAATTACCTAAGTAAAGTAACCATATCGAATCAGCGAACATTCAAATACCCAATGCGAGTTGTCCTATTTGAATGACTTTTTTTTATTTACTTTTATAGACTTTATTTGCTTTCATTCGAGTTTTCCTATTCAAAAAAAAAAAAGTTTCGATTTCATCTCTTACGATTTAAAAGGTTCGGGAAATTCAATTCAATTTTGAAATAAAAACTAAAACGTATTTTTTATGGATTTTCCATTTTTCTTATTGAAAACTTTAATAAAATTATTTACCAAAGTTATTAAATGATATATAGAGTATAACATTTTTCGAAACATGTCATAGGGATGTCATAGGGATGTCATAAGGATGTTATAAGGATGTTATACGGATGTTACAAGGATGTTAGAAGATGTCACAAGGATGTCGTAGGATTTCACAGGGATGTTACACGGATGTCAGAAGATGTCACAAGGATGTCATAGGATGTCACAGAGATGTCATAAGGATGTCATAGGGATGTTACATGGATGTTTCAAAGATGTTACAAGGATGTCAGAAGATGTCACAAGGATGTCATAGGATGTCACAGAGATCTCATGAGGACGTTATAAGTATGTCATAGGATATCACAGAATGTTTTAAAGATGTTACAAGGATGTTAGAAGGATGTCACATGTAATATGGATAACATAGGGATGTCATAGGGATGCCACAGAGATGCCTCAGGGATATCACATGAATGTCATAGGATGTCATAGGAATGTCACGTGGATGTCATAGGGATGTCATATGGATGTCATAAGAAATGTAAATATGTAAAGTATTCTTCACAATGAACACCCGTGCAAAGCAAGGGATTCAGCTAATAAAATATATGCCTAATGCAATTTAATAATTAATTTCCATTTTGTTTTATTAATTACGAAAAATGGGTTAAGATATTTTCCTGAATAACGAGAGGTAAAATACAATAGTGCTTGACTTAAGATTGTCAAACACATATGAAGTGACATTAATATCCAATTACTTCAAATAAATATAATATGTTAAACATATTAAATTGATTGTAAAAATTAATATTCAATCATCAATGAGAATTTATTTCATAATAAATGTAACAAAATTATTGTGCAATTAAAATAATAATACATTTTGAAAACCTCAATTTTACCTTTTTTCGTTGTATTATTATTAAACATGAAATTACGTTATGTTTATAATGATTTTCTAATTGACGTTCTCATAATTTATAATGAAATCGTCACTTTGAATAAAGGATTAAGATTTCAATTTGATTTTAACCATGTTAGTTGAATTACTGCCTTTGACACACTCTCACGTGCACTGCACGTATAAATTAACGCCATCTATAATTAATCGTTTAATCTCATCAAAAACGTGAAATTACCAGTGCAATTACTAATGTTTACATTACCATAAATCATTTTATTTACAAATTATTCTTCCTTTTTAAACCAATTAATTTTTTTAAATGATCTTTGTAAATTCAACACGAAAGCAAGTGAAATGAATATTGCTACATTTGTATTGCAAGGATCGATTAATTTGTATCTTTTATTTCCTTGTTTTGTCTGTCTAAAAAAATCGTCAAATAAAAGAAAAGTTAATTTTGTACCGAAAGGAAATTTTAATTGGCGCGCGGTTCTGTATACTCTTTTTTTTTTGTCTTGGGTATGAATTTGTGTCACAATTACTTGGGCAGAGCAGTTTCCAAGCTCAAGAACTTTTATCTACTCCCTCTTTGTCTTGTACTCGTTTCCTAGATTAAGAAATTGTGCATTACCTATTGTTTCGAACTTTGCCAAGTGAAGATACACGAGACCCAAAACATTAAAATACAAAACAAAATGTTATATTTTTACAAATTTATGGTACACAAATATACAAGAATCTTGTAAACCGTGAATATATTATTGGATTAATGGATCGAATGATCTGCTTTTTGTCACATCTTAAAAGTAGAGCAAATATGTTACAAATTTATTTCTGAATGAATCCCCGACTGCGCGTGGATGTTTATTGTAATAAACATCCCTTAACATCCCTTTCACATCCCTGTGACATCCTTATGACATCCTTATGATGATATCCATATAACATCCATGGATATTCTTATGACATCCCTATAAAATCCATAGACATCCTTATAACATCCTTGTAACATCCACAGACATCCTCATAACATCCGTATAACATCCATGAACATCCCTGCAACATCCCTGTCATATTCTTATGACATCCTTATGATGATATCCCTATAACATCCATGGATATCCTTATGACATCCCTTTAAGATTCATAGACATCCTTATAACATCTCTGTAACATCCACAGACATTCTCAAAACATCCCTATAAAATTCATGGATATCCTTATAACATTCCTATAAGATCCGTAGACATTCTTATAACATCTCTGTAACATCCACAGACATCCTCTTAACATCCCTATAACATCCCTACAACATCCCTATGATCACGTCCTTGTGACATCCGTATGAAACCCTTATGAAGACATCCCTATGACATCCTTCTAAAATCCTTCTAACATTCGCATGGCAACCCGGATATCTTTATGATGAATATCCCTATGATATCCGTAGACATTCCTCACATTTTTATGTTTGATATCTCTATGATGTTCTTAAACATTCCTGTGACATCCTTAGACATCTCTTGGACATCCTTAGACATCCCTTTGACATCCTTAGACATCCCTTTAATATCCTTATGACAACCCGGGAGAGGGGGGATAGATCATAGAGATTTCAGCAAACAAACATACTTTCATTTTTATATATGAATAATAAGAATTTTTTCATATTTTAATATTCTTTAATTAGAATTTTATATTAATGATTAATTTACATTAACGTATTACACAAATGACATGAAAGTGATCTACTTTGGTACAATATTACAATGTAACGTTTATAATCAAACTGGACTATCAAATTAGTTTAACCGAAAGGAAAATACTAATAAAAGTACTAAATCCATTATGGATAAACAGATCTAATTAATTTGATCATCAATGGCATAACTTTGCTTGATAGATTGCTTTCTAGTACCAGAAATATTTCGATATCAAATCTTTGTTCGGATAAATCATTTTCATTCAAATTAATCTAAACCACAGTTTTCATTAGAAAACATTAATTTTTATATTTTCCTTTTAGATTCTATTGTGATTCATTACTTTTGTCGTTTTTAAATCAAAATTTGAAGTAAAAGGTAATTAATTTCATTTATTTTAGATGATTTTAAGTTTTATTGATGTACTAATAGTTTCAAATGAGTTTCATAACAGTGGTTTGATCGTATAAGAAACCACACGAATCACTTCAAGTAAAAAAAAGCTGTCCACACCATGTGCGTGTTTGAAAACCCTTCCTATTGTGTGCGAGATGAAAGCACTCGAAGAAACGTCAGATTACTGTTACAAGTTGCGTAATACTCAATTTGCATATCGTTCTGTAATATGCTTATCAAAAAACGATCATGTTGTACAAACACAATTGCTTTATGAACTCATAAAAAAAGGGATTCAAAATCGAAAGTAAAAACTAGCGAAAATCAAAAATTTATTAAATAAGCAAAAATTAAAAATTTAATATTTTCATTTTCCAATTTTTGATTTTGCATTAAAATTAATTTTATTTTATTTTACTTGATATTTGTTTATTATTATTAATTATATATTTAATTAATAATAACTAAACTACAAAAAAAAAAATTAAAATTTAAAAAATGTAAATTAAAAATGTAAAATTAAAAATGTAATATTTTTTTTAATTTTCAATTTTACATTTTTGATTTTATATACAATCAATTTTATTTTATTTAACTTAATTTATTTTACGTTATTATTATTAATTATATATATAATTATTAATAACACCTTTATAAATGCAAAAAAAAAGGTTTGAATCCAATATCAAAAGACAAGACCATAACCGCGAATTACTGCATTTCACAAGTCCATTGAGTACGTCATTACGATCTGTCAATTGGCTCCACTTTCGCCCCCAAATGTCCCACTTTAGTGCGTAAAACCCTTAAAAAAGATAGCCTCATTTCTTCCCCTTTACATTTATTCCAGCCAATCCAGCGGTCCCTTTGGATTTGGCATCCTTTCATTTCACTTCAACAATTCCTTCTAACTATATCTTCAATTAAGAAATATCTTCTTCACGAAGAGAAAGAAAAAGCAAAAAAATGAAAAAAAAAACTAAGATTATTAACTTGCAAAAAAAAAACAAAAAAAAAACAAAAAAAAA
>JABFPJ010003502.1:0-15969 GCA_022817425.1 Gryon sp. ZL-2020 | reverse complement strand
GCCATTCTTGGATTGTGGGAGAATATTTTAAGACATTTAACGTATTTTTTTAAGAAGTAATTTTAATATAAGATGATTTTTACGTTTTTTCTCACTTCGTAAACGAAAAATCATTATATATTTTAAATAATATATTAAATAACATATTATATAAATCAAAACGTGTAAAAAAAGTGGGAGAATGGCGCTAGTGTCTTTTGTAATAAAAATTCGATTATATATTATTTTAATAAATAAAAATTACCCACCAATTCTTTGTAAATGGGAGATTATTTTCATATAAAAACATTTGATTAAAATTAACACGTTTAAACACAAAATTGCAATTCGTTTTTTTCTCACTTCGAAAACGGCTTGTAATTTTATTCGTTTAAATTTAATCTAAAATAAATATTATTTTAATAAAGTTGTGTAAAAAAAGTGAGAAAATTGACGAGTTACTTTGAAATAAATTAAATGTCCTCCAAGTAATTTTAATTTAGAAATCTGCAATGTCGGTAATGTCGGTATTTGACATCCTCTTAAGAGGATGTCGCAGTGCTATAGTCACGGAGTTAGGGACTTTTTAATTTGCACATCTTAATTATATAATTATCAAAATTAATGAGTATAGAACGACTCTTTATTTATGAGAGAATGTAATAATGCATAATGTTTTAATTTGTAAGATCTGATTTTGAAGTAATCTGAATTTTCGTTTTTTTTCTCACCTCAAAAACGAGAACTCAAATAAAAATGTCAAATTAATTCTACTAATATTCGTTTACCTTTTAAAATAAATTTAAAAGATGAGAAAATCAATGTATGATCTTAAATTTTAATTCTAATATTCAAAATAAATGCAATTTAACAAATCTATAATGTCGGTAAATAGTGTTTTGACATTCTCTTAAGGTGTTTCTATCGTTAAGGTGAAATATCAATGGTGGATCAACTTCGAAATGACATAACCTCTTTTCACTTATGTTTGATTAAAATTATGCTGTATTTCTCAAGAATATGTAAAATCGGACTCTTTTAGCTTATTGAAAATTGAATTCTTTATTTTTTATCACTTTTTCTTGCTTTAAAAATGCTTCCGTGTCGAGAATTTTGCGAACTTGTTTTTGGTATTCAACTGAACTTTGTCAGAAATGAAGTTTTTCGTAATTCGAAGATTTCTGATCGAATAATCATTTTTTAGCAACAAAAAAATAACCAAAAAATTTGTAATTTGTCATAGAAGAAGCTAATATTTCATTGAAATTGGAAATATTAACGGAAAACAATTTATATTGTCACTGTCGGTAAGGTAGACTCAACATTTCACCTTAAGTAACGTACTTTTAGGGTTTTCATGTCTACAAATTCACACGTAAAAGAACACGTATTCAAGTACAAACATTATTATTTTAAAATAATGTACTTTATGAACACGTATTCTGCTTAACATTATTATTTTATATGAATGTTGAAGTTTGTGAACACGTATTCCACAATTTCCAGAACAAAACATTCGAAAGAATTGTACTGGATACTTAGCGAAATCGCCATTATACTTTTGTATTACATTCAAGTTAATTTTCAGAATAAAGGTCACGTTACAGTAATAATTTCCAAACCAACAGTTGATAAGGTAGAAACCCCAAAAAACTTTTACCGCCATCTTTGAAAGAAACCTAAAAATAACTAACAATGATTATTATAAAATACATTGTTTTTATTTGTGTCAGATTGAAGTAGTACACGTGTTTTTAAGTTTGATGTATGGTAATTTACCACTCCTTTTATTCATTTCGTTTTATCCCAAAGTAAAATAATAATAGTATTAAATGAATCTCTAATTTCATAAAGAAACAGTAATCAAATAAATACACAAAATGCCGAAAATAAAGGCAGAAAAGAAGTCTCGTATTCACGAACAAGTTGTTAGACAAGGTATGTTTTAATATAAAAAAGTAACCTAATTTTAAGGAAATTGTTTTTTATATTCTTACAAAATACAATATTTTTCTTTCAATTTGGAGCAAAAAAGTAATTAAAATGTACACTTTTTTACTTGTCAATATATTAGATTTTTATTATTTTTGTACCTAATTTTTAAATTAAATAAACTTGAGTTACTAAAATTACATATAACAACTACTAAAATGTTGAAACAAATTTTAGATAAAAATTTGTTTAAAAAATTGGTCTCACTTATGTAACTGTATAATTCTGATGAGGACGAATGAAAAAGTCGAAACGTAAAAAACTACAGTATCTAATTTAATTATAGTCCTTCAATGACGAATAATGATAATTTGATTTTATATATTATAAATAAACTTAAATTAAATTTGTGATAATTTTCGAAAATTTCAAAAATAAATATTTTTAATTATTTTTGTATTTCCATGTTTATATATATATATAAAATTGTATAATTTTTTTGAATTTTAAATTGTAAAAATTTAAATTCAGTTTTTAAATGTATAAACATTTCATTTGCAGGTATATTTTTTAACAAGGATTTTGGTCAGCACATTTTGAAAAATCCCCTCGTAGTGTCGGCGATCGTCGACAAAGCCGCCATTCGACCCACCGATGTAGTCCTCGAAATCGGTCCCGGAACAGGAAACATGACAGCAAAATTGCTCGAAAGGGCGAAAAAAGTAATCGCCTATGAAATTGACTCTCGCATGGTAGCCGAGCTGAAAAAACGATTTCAAGGCACAGTGTATCAGTCCAAACTGGAAGTCATCGAAAAGGATGTCTTGAAATGTGAATTACCATTTTTCGACGTCTGCGTCGCAAATTTGCCTTATCAAATATCATCGCCAATTGTGTTTAAGCTGTTTCTTCACAGACCCATTTTCAGGTTTAACATGTTTTATTCATAATACCAAAATGCAATTTAAAAAATGAGTTTACAAAAAGTATAAATTACAGCATTTTTGACAATAATTTTTGTACTTTTAGGTGCGCAGTTTTAATGTTCCAAAAGGAATTTGCCGATAGATTGGTAGCAAAACCCGGTGATAAAATTTACTGTCGACTTAGTGTAAACACGCAGTTGCTATCCCGAGTCGATACAGTGATGAAAGTTGGAAAAAATAATTTCCGACCTCCGCCGAAGGTCGATTCGAGTGTCGTGCGAATTGAGCCGAAGAATCCTTTGCCGCCGATTAATTTTAAGGTGAAACATAATTTTGTTAAACGCATTGACGTTTACATTGAAATTACAATTACAATAAAAATGTAAATTATTTCAGGAATGGGAAGCCATGACACGAATCGCGTTCAATCGTAAAAATAAAATTCTCTCGTCGATGTTTAATCAAAAGTGCGTCGCTGCGGTTTTGGAGCAGAATTACAAGTTGCATTGTAATATGAACAATAAAGTGCGTAAAATAGTTACATAATGAACATAAATTATCGAAACTAAATATTGACGAACTTTTGATTTTAGCAAATACCGGAAAATTTTGACATTAAAAGTTTAATTAACGAAGTGTTGGAAAAAGCGAATGCCAAGGAGAAACGAGCGAGAACGATGGATATGGATGACTTTGTGAGGTAATCAAAAAAATAAGGAACAATTAAGTACTCCGCAATGTCGCTAATTTATGAGTGATGTATTAAACTGTTTACAATATGTTACAGTTATTAATATAAATATATACATATACATATATGTATACACGAATATATACATATATATATAATTATTTTGCCGTTGTGTTTCAGCTTGCTTCACGCGTTCAACAGCGCCGGAATACATTTTGCATAATGAAAATTAAACTAAAATACAGAAACGTTTGTAAATACAGTTTGTACAATAAAACGAAAAACCAAACGCAGTACAATTTTTCTTTCAATTTCATCAGAAATTCAAAGTAATATAAATTTTTAATTTGATTGAAGAAAAAAAATATTTTCAAAGTCAAAATTAGCGTTAACAATATTGTTCGGTTCAACTGGATGATTTCTTTGTATAAAAAATATATAATAATGCTTGCAAACGTTGACTGATTAAAATGTACATTTTGATTGTTCTTTTTATCAATAATATTATATAATAAATAAATCATAAAGTATATAACTATGAACAAATGCGCGACAAATACTTGATCGTAACATTCAATGTAGAAAATCATTTTCTGAACATATCTGAAATGCTTTTTAATGACAAAAAAACAAAAATTTTGAAGAAAGAATGCTTAAAAAGTTTCCTTTTTTACATTTCATATTGTAACAAATTTTACAATAAATAAAAAAGTGTAAATTAAATTAAATGAATTGCATTTAAATTACAACAAAGTATACAAATTGATATTTTGAAATTGGCAATTAAAAAATATCAGTTTTCCGATTTTCAACTCTTCAGAAAAACATTTTCATACAAAAGCTGTATTTTATAATCAACTACAATCAATGTAACTGAATGAAGTTTTAATTATTATTATTATATAACTTATGAAATAAAACGTTTAACCAAATATACAAAGAATCATCAAAACGCGTCAGTTCGATTACATTTTGAGACTCACTGTTTCTCCGGTTTGAAATGAAAAACAATGAAATATCTCAACTAAACATTCGTAACTGATTTTGTTTGTTCTTTTAAAAGAAGTGTCGATAGTAACAATAAATTCAAACAATTGTATTCAATTGTTTTTCATTTACCGGATCAGTCTTTGTCGCGCTTAATACGAGCTTCGGGTGCACTTTTTCTCCCCTTTGCGATGTTTTCTGTCCGAGTGTTTGGAATGTCGATGCTTAGAATCTCGATGCTTTGACTCACGATGACTCTTTTTATGCCTTTTTTTCGATTTTCGTCTTCGTTCCCTTTTGTTGCGATCACTGCTACTTCCATATCGACGATGTTTCTTTCCATAATCGTGGTCTAATATAAATTGATAATATTATTATTTTCATTTTAAAACATCATTAAATTAAATATTTAATCATTCAAATTGTATCTTTTTTATCTTAAAAATTAATCAAATATAAAAAAAATTAATATAAAAACTTTGTACAAAAACTAAATAAATAAAAATACAAAATAAAAGAAACATCACTGATGATAAAAATCAATCCTTAATGTAACTTCAATTATACAATTTCAACACATAAAATAAATAAATAAAAAAATGAATAAAAATTCATCGTTTATTGTTTTTTGCTTAATTTCACATCATGTCGAAACATTGTCTGATTTTGAGTAAATACAAATTTCAGTTTGCATTCACATCATTTCGAGATTTTCTCCATTACAAAAATCATGAAATTGAAATATAAAAATAATTATAAAAAAAAATAAAAAACAATGTTCTCAAATTATTTACATAAAAAGTGAGATGTTAAATACTAACAACGAGAAGAATCGGACGAATCCGAACTCGATTCGATAACTCGACGTTTGACTGATCGCCAAGTTTTTCGTCGACTGCGACTCAACGAAGACTCGCGCGACGAATTCGAGGCCGCCTCGTCGTCCGAACTCGAGCTGTGACTTCTCTTCCAAGTCATTCTCTCGGAATATCGCGCTTGCTCCAAAACCGTCGTTTGCAATTCATGATTCACCTTCTCCTCTTCGTCATCTTCCTTTCTCTCTCTCTCATCGTCCGTTTCTTCCTTTTTTTCCGGCGATATTGTATTGAAACAATTTTGCGACTGAAAATTGACGCTCAAATCTAAAGCTAATGGCGGTGTGTAAGACGGCGTAAAATATTCGTTATTACTTTGGTGAGATGTGCTGGGCAAGTTTAATGTCAACGAGAGTTGCGATTTATTGTTCTCTTCGGCTTCGTCGGCTTTTGGTAGCTCAACGTTGGCTTCTTCGGTGCCATCGTTTGAGTCCGACGAAGAATATGTGGACATTGATGACCTAAAAATACAAATATTTAATGTAAAACTTATTTCAAAGAAATCAATACAATATTTTTTTTAAATATATGTGTTATCAGGGTTGTTGCGCTTTATGCATTTTCAAATTCCCTGACTTTTCCAGGTTTTCCAGACTGAAATATCACTTTTTGAGGATCGTTAAATAAGAAATAACTATTTAAAAATTAATCATGTATTTTATTGTATTTAAGGTAATTTTTTTTAATTTAAATAATTTCTATATATATAACTCAGAATATTATGTAGGAAATCAAATGCAATTTAAATAATGAACGAATACTTTCGTTAAAAAATTTATACATTTTATTTACTTTATTTTTCATATTACTAGTACCAATAATGATGGTCAGTGAAAAATATTAAATACTTTACAATTGAGAAAAGTATCGACGTCCGAAGACATTTGCACTTGGAAAGCGTTACCGCAAAAGTAAAATATTTTTAACTGACCATCGTTATTGGTACTAGTAATATGAAAAATAAATTTAATAAGATTTATTAATTTTAAATGAAACTATTCTTTCATTATTTAAATTGCATTTGATCTATGTAAAGCAATTATTCCAATTAAATAAAAAATTACCTTACAGTCAATAAAATACATGATATTATCGTAATACTTTTGAAATAACATATATTACCTGTTAGAGTATTTAGAAAAGAAGGTTCTCTCAAATTTTTAAATAAAAAAAGATCCGTTTTTTGGGAATTAAAAAAAACGATTTTTTTATTTTTCGACCAATCAAAGAAGAGATACTAAAAATATAATATATTTGGATATGCAATCTTATTCAGTAAGCCAATACCTTCAAAATGAGCCGTTAACGATATTTTTACAATAATAATTAACAAAATTACAAGCTTTTTTATTTTTTTCAAATTTGTCAATTTTAAAAAATGATAAAAATTAAAAATGTAAATTTGAAAATATGAATTTAAATGACAAATACTTTTGAGAATCTTTATTTGGTGTATAAAGAAAGCTTTATACACCATTGAGAATTAACAATCTTATGATTAAGTCTTTGATTATAGTCTTTTCGTACTTGGCCATTTTTATTTCAGTTATTTCTATAAGTTTTTGATGATAACGAAATTGTTAAAGATTGAGTAGTAAGAGGACATTTATAATAGTTATTTTAATTTATTTATTTCATAAAATCTTTGTACTTGGCGCTTTTTCATTTTCAATGAAATAAAAAAATTTTTTTTAATGTTTTTAACGTACATTATATATATATATATATATATATATATATCATTTATAAAAAAAATTGAAAAATTGAAACGAATATTCGAATGACATTTGACAGTTTTCATATTCAATCTAATTTACATTTAAAAACTTTGAATTTTTGTCAGAAATTTTACAAATTTAGACATTCGAATGTTGGAAATTAAAAAAATGTCCTCAAAAAAAAATTTTTTGCAACAAAAAAATTATAATATTCCCTGACTTTTCCAGGTTTTCCCAGGTGCGCAACAACCCTGGTTATATACGTACGATTCGGAAATTTGTATAATTTCTTCCTCATCTGAAGACAGATAAACAACATCAACGATTCGATCTTCCGGTCGAACGACGTTGATGATTTCACAATCCGAGCCAGACTCGGAGTCAGATATCGTGAGAACGTCGTGTCGTGGTGTTGGGATTCGCCGAATTTCATCCGGAGCCGTCTGTCCGTCGTCATCGTCAGATATTTCATGCACTTCTTCGACAACTTCAACTTCCTGATTGTCCGCAATTTCTTGCACGTCGTCATTGCCCAACTCGGGCAGCACATTAAACACCAACGACGCTCTTGGAAAAAATTCTACAAATGGTTTTTATAAATATTACTTATATGTTGTCACACAAACATTTAACTGAATGGAACATTGCAAAGTTGTAAGACAAAAGATGTGTACCATCATGTTCATAATAAACGACATTCCTGTCGTAAGCTTCAAGGTCGCATCCAGAGATGGCAAAATTGTACAATTCGTGTCGGAATATCACGGTACGGAAGCTGTCCAAGTAAATACGAACGAGAACGAAAAAGGCGTTTGATCGGATGCTGGTGCCGAACTGCAGTGCTCGCACAACACTTCTTACAGCTTCTGAAAAGATCGCCGGATCCAACAGAGCACCGAACTCCCTTCGGATGAAGGTTTCCAGACGAGCTAATTCTGATGGATTGTTTCTGAAAGGAAAAATATAATAATATAAATTAATTACGTTTATATTTTAAATATTAAATATTTCAAAGAGCATTTTTTAAGTGTTTTTATCTTTAAGTGTTTTTATCGGATTTTTATATTATATGTGTGAAATATAATTTTTTATCTGAATCAGTAAAATATTATTTCTAACACATTTGAAATGAATCTTAAATTTTAATTAAAAAGTTGTATATTTAAAATTATTCGAATAAAAAAATGTATAATAAATATAAGTTTAGTGAAGGAAATTTAAGTTATTCAAAGAGAATTAATATTGTTTGGATTTCATAATTAATTTATTAAAACAAATGTTTTTTGTTTATTATTATTTTTACTTTTTTAAATAATGAATTTATAAGTATGATTCAGTTAAAATAAAAAGTATTTGCGTTGATTTGAATCAAGATTTTTTTTTAACTTAATTCAAATAAATAAATTTATTAATAATATTATTGAAAATAGTTTGAATAATAATTTATTCAAATGTATACTTTTATTTCTGAAAAGAAATAACAGAAAAATAATCTACTTTATTACATACAAAGTTCATTTTCTTCCAAAACTCAAAAAAATGATATTTCCCCTACAAAGTTTGTAATGATTTCTTTCTCCTCTAAGTCAATAAAGTATAACTTTCCATTCAAAGTTTATTAAGTAACATTTTCCATCTAAGATCCATAAATATTATTTTCTTCTTAAATTCAGAAAAATTATACTTTCCACACACAAAGCAATTTTATAGAATGAAACAATAGAATTTAAATCTAACAATATTTTTAAATGAGATAAAACATTAAAATGCGCTATGAATTGTCATCATATCAATAAAGCCAATAAAGTATAACTTTCCAATCAAAGTTTATAAAGCAACATTTCTCATTCAAGATCAAAAGAATAGAATTATATTTATACTAAACTAAATATTTATAGTAACACTAAATAGTTAAAGTTTAAATTTATATATTCTGTTACAAAAAGATATTTTCATAGCCAATATTGAAAAGAGTAGTCAACATTGGTGAAAAGTAAAATCATAAATACTTATTTTAATTCTAAAAGTAATTGAAAAATATTTGAATTTTAATTAACCATTACTTTTATGTATAAAATTAAAATATATGTGGGGCATTCCACGTCAAGACAACCCAAAATAAAAAGTGATGTTTCTCAAAAATGCTGAAATTGTAGTATATAAAAGTACTACTGGAAACAATAATTATGCTATTTTCGTTAATTTTTTAATTCGATTATTATCTATGTAAATCGATTATTTAAACAAGGCAAAATCAAAAACGTGAATATCTCAAAAAAAATATAACTCGAAAAATATAAATCGCACAAAAAAAGTTAAGTAGCAAAATTATTATGCAAAAAAGACCTTTTTTTAATAAAAATATAAGGAATTTTTTCATTCCATTTTCCTTAGTTTTTTGTTATAAACAATACAAAAAACAATATTAAAGTATGATAATCTCAATCGATTTGGTTCAACATTGTTTTAAATCATCTTTGGGAAGTGTAGAATAAGTAGTTAAAATTGTATAATGGGCAGCAATTTATTTTTAGAGTTATAAATTATTTACAAATTAATATAAATGCAATATAAAGAAAAATAACTAACAACGCCATATATTGCGTATATATCAGTTTGTAAATAGTTTATAACTTCCAAAATATGTAACAACCCACCATAAAATTGTAACCACTTGTTCAACACTTCCTACAAATGATCTCAGAAAATTTTGAAGCAAATCGATTGAGATCATACTTAAATATTGTTTTTGATATTGTTTATAACAAAAAATTAAGGAAAAATGGGATGAAAAAATTGTTAATATTTTTTTTAAAAAGTTCTTTTTTTGTCATTAAGACACCTATTTAGCTTTCCTTTCTGCGATTTATAATTTTCAAGTTATATTTTTTTGAAACATTCACGTTTCAAAAACATAATTTTTTCTGCAAACTTTGCAAAAAACAACAATTTTTTCTGCAAACTTTGTTACTTTTAAAATTCAAAAAAAAAAAGATATTATATTTTTCAAATTTTGTATAAGTATTTCAGTAATGACTTTTGGTCATTTCTGCCCAAGATTCATAAAGCTTCATTTTCTTCACCTATAATACGTGGGAGAAGGTTCCCAATCAATGCCAATTCTCATGGGCGCGGATCTCAGTCGATAAATATAAACATCATTTCTGCACCGAACCCGTCTCCTCTCCCTCAACGAACCCAGCGGCTCGCTGGACTCGCGGCTCGAATTGTACATTCTGCCACCACTGAACATTCGCTGATTGATATAAATCGGCCGAAATCGTTGCGGATCCAAGTCTACCCGACGTCTCTCCGTGCTGTGCCGATACGCCATGAACAGCTGATTCCACGCCTCGGCGAAGTTCGGCTGGCGCGGTTGCGGCGGCTGCACTTCCACCTGACACCGATCGTAATCGTCCTCCGAACGCACATTGTGAATGATGAAGGAAAAGTTTTGCTTGCAAAGCGGACATTCTTGCTTGATCTTGGACCACTCTTGAATGCACGCAAAGCAAAAGCGGTGCAAACAGTTGTCCACGTAGGAGATGTTTTTCAGCTGACCCAAGCAAATCGCGCAGTTTGGCTCCGGCGATGACGCTCCTGCGCGACTGTTCTTTATGTCCAGTCGCAACAACGGCCGAAAGGTCGGCTCCGCTTCTGGCATTTCCACCTCTGCCATTTTGTTTCTCTTTTTACACTGAAAAACAAAAAACAAAAAATTAAAAGATATTTTTTTTTAATTTTTAAAATTAGGGTTGAGATGATTTAAATCAAAAGATTTAAATCATTGATTTAAATCGCGGTTTAAATGAAATGATTTTTTTTTGTACAATCAAAACTATGCAATAACTATGATTGAAATAATTTTTAAAAAGTGATAATTATTTATATAGCAAATTATTAATTGATTTTGATTATTTATACAAGACATGAAAAATCAAAATTCAAAAAAAGCAAATTGTAAGAAGAATTTTGTTAATGAAAGTTCAAATATATCGATATTGAAGATCAAAATTGAAGATTTAACTGAAGAAGATTAAGAAAACTAAAAAAATAATAATAAAATAAGAAAAATAAAAAAACTAATAAAACTAACAAAACTAAGATAACTTACTTAAAGAAACAGAAAACTATGAACACTAAATAATAAAAGAAAACTAATTAAAGTAAGAAAATTACAAACAAACTCAAATAAGAAAAATAAGAAATCTAATAAAATAATCAAATTAATACAACTAAGAAAAGAAAGAATGTGAAACTAATTAAAATAAGAAAACTAAGAAAATTAACAAAAATAATAAAATTAAGAAAACTAAGAAAATTAAGAAAACTAAGAAAAAGTAACTAAAATACAAAAAGTAAGAAAACGAACAAAATTAACAAAACTAACTAAAAAGTGAAAACTATGTAAAACTAATTAAAATAAGAAAACTAAGAAAATTAACAAAATGATGAAAATTAAGAAAATTAACAAAATCAAGAAAACTAAAAAAAAGTAACTAAAATAATAAAAGTAAGAAAACTAACAAAACGAACTAAGATAAGAAACTAAAAAAGATAAGAAAACTAACAAAACTAACTAAGATAAGAAACAAAAAATGTTAAGAAAACTAACTTAAATAAGAAAATTAGAAAAAATAAATTTAATTGACTAAAAATTAAATTTATTTACTCATATTTTTAATATTGTGATTTAAATCGGATTCAAATCCGATTTCAATCAAAATAATCGTTTTTTTTGATTTTTGAAAAAATCGTGATTTTTATCAACCCTATTTAAAATTGTTTATTACTTTTTTCAGTTTATTTTAGTTAATTTTTTATAATCTTAAGGTCGAAACGATTATTATGAAACAACTTTTCTTTACAAAAATTTTTTAAATATATGTTTTGATTTCGGTATTTTTATGTTCATTCTGAACTTTTCAGATAAGACAAGTCATTCAGTATCGTAAGTATAGGCAAATGCACCGAAATTAAAGTTTTATTAATGTATTAATTACTGTTCGTAGAATGCCATAAGATTTTTACTGTAAATGATAAGAAAAGATACAACATATTTTTACAATTTTATTTAGAACAATAAAAATAAATACTAAAATGTAGATTTTAACTCAAATATGTATTATTGTTTTTAGTGCATTTTACTGTAAAAAAGTGTAAAATCTTGAAAAAATAGTCCAACCTTAAGTATTTACTTCTTTGTAAAACCGTTTTGATTGAAAATAACTAAATTGTTATAAATTTTTTTTTTTTTTTTTTTTTTTTTAGAAATAAAATTTCATGATTTTGTTTCCATTGGAACAATTTTTATATTAGTTGCCTTTTTTATATTAAAAAAATATATTTATATATATATATATATATATGTATATAAAGAACTTATATATTCTACATATATATACATATATACACAAAAATAAAAAAAAGAATTAACATAATGAATGAATTACCATACAAATCAATAAGATTTCGTTAAAAATGAGAAAAAAAATCTGTGAAAAGCAACGCGACGCAACAAACGACTCATTATGTTCCATCGTTTTCTCACTTCCTACCTATGTCGTTTTATGTCAAAATCAACGAGAAAGCTACGTTGTCGATAATACAAATTCGTGGACGATTATCTGAATGTTCGCAGCTACTCACCAAAACCCGTCAATTTTGACGTTTCATCGAAACAATCGACAAACCAAACAGCAACAGAATTTCGTTCAACTGACAAACTTTCAGTTGAAAAATGTTGATTAACAATTGGCGATTGCGAGAATAGTCGTTCTCTTGCACTGCGCGTATGTGTGTGTGATTTATTTGTGAAACTGACTGATCTTGCTTGTGGTATTAATATAAAAACCATATGGCATTGGTCGGGGCTTCTGATTGGCTGCAGTTTGAAAGGTTGGCAATTCTCAGAGTTGCGCAGAAGTTTACCGAGTTTATCGAGCAAAGTTTCCACTTGTAGGCGGGAAATTTGAATTTCGTTAGAGAATAATATTTGAAAGGAAAATTATTTTTGTAATTACAAGGGAAAGTAATGATTGTAAGAATGTTTGAAAATTGATTTTTAGGTTATGTTGCCTTTTAGACAAAGTTTATATAACAAAATAAATAAATAAAAGTATAGAATTATTTTACTTTATTATTTATTATTTGCATTGTAAAAGTCGATAATGCAGAATATTATAAAAAATGGCGACAAAAGTTTTGGAACAATTAATTAAATTTTGATTTATTCTTAGACTGTAAAAATAAAAATAAGTATGACTCATTGTGTTAATTGTTATGATGACTTTGTCCAAATAAAAAGAAGTGTCTCGAATCGAGCTTGAATCTGCGTCATAATTATTCATGTTTTGAAGTAAATTTGGAGAAAAAAGTGTAAACACTCACCCGAATGCAAATCTATTGGTGAAATGGACTTGCAGATGGTGCAAAAGTTGAATAAATGCGCAATGTTAGATTTGCAAAAACTGGAAGCAAATAAGTATGTTTTCAATGTGTACACATACATGTACACATAAGCAGCATTTCGAGGTTATGTTGTCACTTGTAAAACAGTCCCGTTCTCATCTGAGTTCGAGAAGTGAGAACCAGTGAGAACGTTTCTCTTTTTATTTGTGTATACATATATATAAACAAGGTATATGTAAATGTATATATAGATATGTTTCGGAAGAAATTCCAGTGTCAGATTCTTCTGTCTTCCTCCACAACTTGACGATTATTGCGTTATTAAACTTTGTCTTCCTTTCTTTTTCGAACTGCGATTGTTTCATTGCTAGAATAGCAAGTCAAGTTTGAAAATTGATTTGCTAACTTCAAAAATAAGAAACAAAATAAGAAAAAAAAATTTTTTTTTAAAGAAATTAAATGTTAAATTTCGTAATGAAATGCATTAAAAACAAATTTTAATGATTTGGTTTATATTTAAAAATTAAATTAGTTTTCGAAAAACAATTTTTTTTTATTTATTAAAAAATATTTGAAGTAATTGAAATCATTACGAATGGAATTATTAAAAATATGGAAGTTCATTTGACTTTTTAACTTACAGTTTTCAATTTGACTTTAGTAGTCGTGGAACATGTTCGAAATAAGTTTTCATGGTTGAAACGAGTGCGAGAAATTATTATTATTGACGATTGTTACATTTCTCATATTTTTATTTGATTATATAGTAATTTGTATTATATATATGCATATATAGATCCTTTTTCACACAAAATTAAAAAAATTATATTTTGTTTTCTTCTTCTTTTATTGATAAAGATTTTTTTTCGATTTTGTTGAACTTTTTACATCTGTTGAATGTTTCAAAAAAATGAGAAATTTAAAAAATTAATAATTGAATAACAATTCTTACATGTTTCAAAATTGTACATTTAATTTTAAGTAATAAATATAAGTCTTCTTCTGTTATGTTTTTTTCTTTTTTTTTGTATTTCAAAGTTTAGTTTCAAATTGTAATAAACAATTTAATTTATTATTATTTAAATTAATTATTAAAACATTATTATTAAAGTTTTAATGTAATAATCAAGAGAATAAAGAACTGAGTTCATAAAATATTTCTTTTGTTATTTCAATAAAAAATTATATGAACAAGAAAGATATTAAGTCAGTATTAATTTTAATATTCTTACAATTATTATATTATTGTATATTTATTATATATTAAATAAATACATGAGTATCAATGTTAATTATAAGTTGTGTTCTAAATGTATCCAAATTATAGTTTGTTAATGAAAATTTTGTAACAAAAAAAAGTATTTTTGTGTGGTAATTAATTATTCAATTGTATTAATCGTTAAAAAAAATTTATAAGCAATTTTATTTTATATATATATTTACAAATTAATATTAAATTTTTATTTAAAAATGCCTTTCTATTGAAAACTATTTAAAATTAAAAAACAAAAAATAAAAAAAATAAAAAAAAAAAAACAAAAAATAGTATGCTATATATATATGTATGGATAAAATTAGCTATATATGGACTCGCAAATTATTTCACTGATTGCCTTCACTTGCATTTTCGCCAAGAAAACAGTAAACAAAATGAGACATTCCACAAAAATGATTTGAATGCCAATTAAACTGAGCTTCCATTAACTTATTCCCAGCAAATGAAAAACAATTTGGAGTTCGATATTGAAATTGTAAAATGGATAAAAACACAATTTAAACAGCTTTCTTTGAATTGTAAAATATAGAATTTAATAGCAACCAATAAGAATTCAGCTTTATTTCGAAAATAAATTATATATTAATTGAATTAAATATACCCAATAAACCAAACGTGGGTTCCAAGATTAAGTCAATTTCATTGGATCCAATGAATTGACCAATAATGGAACAAATATTGAAATGTAATCAATGAGAAATTAAGGATGTTATTACAAAATATTGGTTGTTACAGAAATTAATAATCAATTGTTTTTAATATTCTTCGAATCATAAGCTATTCATTTTTGCAAAGATAAATATACCTATCCAATCTCAATTTTGAGAAATCCATTTTTAAAGTTAATCAAAAACTGATACTTTTACATAGGCGCTTATGGAGAGGTTAGATAGTTGACAACTTCACATTGATAATTTTATATTTTAGAAGTTATAGATATTTTTATAAAATGACATAAAGGTAAATGTGGTTCTAAAGAATTGAATACTTGTTTCAAAAAATAGTCTATCCAGACAAATAAAAAAGATATTGGAATTTTAATCTAACATTACAACGAAAACGCCATATGTAAGAGCGAGATAGCATGTGTACTACGTGATTCAAAACATTGCTAATATTAAGAAAAAATGTCAATATTTCATTTAATAAATAATAGAAAAACTGCAATCTTATT
>JABFPJ010003501.1:0-15970 GCA_022817425.1 Gryon sp. ZL-2020 | reverse complement strand
AATATTGTGAATATTAGAATTTGAAATTATAATTGATTTTTAATCAATAAATTATAATATCAATTAAATTTTTACCAAAATATTTAACTTTTATTTCTAGAAAAATCAGCATTTCAAAGTATTTCAAGTACTTCAAGTATTTCATTTAAGATTTCACTTCAAGACTGAAATCCTCGAAGTTTCTAATTTCAAGTATTGCAAGACTTCATTTCAGTATTTCGCAATATTTCAAGACTTCATTTCAGTATTTCAAGACCAATTGGTCAGAAGACTTCATGAGTGAGCAACCCCTTGACATTATCAATTGAAAAATTGCAAAAATACATAGAATGAAATGATATTTTATTTATTGCACAGCACACATATACGCTTTTCTAGTGATTTATGTTTCATGGATGATTGATTGATTGGAAAATAAAGCGTATTTATCTATAAATGGTAATTGTTAATTGCAATATAATAAATCACACTACAATATAAAGTAGATATATTAAGTGTATATAAATAAATGTAAAAAATGCTTAAATATACAAAAATGTTATATAGATTGTAACCGACAAAATATGAATTTGTGGAATACCATTCTTTACAATCGTATTTTCTTTTTATTTCGTTTTATCATGTCTCATGGAGAATCGATTTTTACATTTCGGTTGTGATTCTTTGATTATTCCGTAAAGCAGTAATACTTTTTTTTTTCTTATATTTCATTCATTGCCTTCCTAAATTCAAATTAGTCATAACAATGTTATTTACAGCGACATTTATTTCTGTTGTCGTTATATATATACATATATATCCAAATTGCGTGTAATTTTATAGAGTATCTTTAACTGTGACTATAAAAAATGTCGTAAACCTTGCGATAAACTTTAAATAATAAAGGTGAATTTGTAAAAGATGTAAAGACAAGCCTCAGTAACGAGTAAATATATATATACATATCAAAAATGATTCAATCTCGTGGAATTGTTATTATTATATAACTACGTTTTTCTTTTTGACATTTTAAAAAATTTTTTCTATACTACAAAACAGGAAATATAAAATACACGATAAGCTACAGCAAAACGCATTATTTCGTAATTATTAATAAAAGATTCGATAAATAAAAAACAAAAAATAACGATGCACATATAAACGTAAAAACAAACTGACCTATTTGATTTTCTAAAAAAAGTTGCATAAAGCATTATTTTCGTGTCTGAATAGTATTATGCAGTGCTAGCATTGAAATTGGCTGTTCTCGAGATTATAAAGCTGAGCTTATGTGATGTTGAATTTACATAAATATTGACGTGATTAGTGTAAACTTAACAAAACAATTTTCTATGTGTTAATTTAACTTCGACATTAATACTGCATATTTTATTATTTATTAATGACATGCAGTATTGAATTAATTCAACATTTACAATATTAATTGACTGAATTAATTGTAAAATTATATAAAAATTTCATCGCGCTAATTCTAATGAATAATTTCGAATACTTTTTTCTTGTTCCTTTTTACCCGTATATGCTTTCTCGCACTTATACACGCCATAAAAAATGTGGTTGAAAAATCTAATAATCATTTCAACCTTTTTCTCTCTATTTCACTTAAGACTGCTATTTTTAGCCAACTTTTATGTCTTAAAAATGAAAAGCAACAAACTAAATTGAATGGTGAAAATTGAATGACATTATTCTGCCAATGTTAATTCATTCACTCTAACATGCGGATAAAAAATTAAAGTTAATTGACGATTGCTGTGGACACCGCCACTTATTATTATTCATCCATACATGCATATATACATGTACACATCGAAAATATGTTAGAACTACTGAAATATGTTGACTATTGCTGAGTCATTCTGTGATTGTAGTTCGCTTTTTAGTTTACTTGCGTTCGTTTGATTGCAATAAAATTTATCATTGAAAATGTTTCAAATTATACATATGATATTACATAAAAAAAAAGTCAAAAAACATATTTACAAAATGAATAGCACAATAACTGTTTTATGTACGCATGTCCGAGCCATCGAAGCGCGTCTTTGACACAAACGCAGGATGTCTTTATTCTTGATGTTCGAACTCTTTGCCTTTCGTATCGTTTTCATGTCATGTGAAAAAGACGACGAAGAAGAAGCAGAAGAGAAAAAATTCTCTAGGTCATTTATTTGAATTTTTATTACGTCATGATGTAAAGACGCTTTGTACGATTTGTTGGCTTTTTTTTACGATGAAGTCACTTTTACATGATAGCAAAAACGAAGAAAAAAGCGTTTATACTTTTTAATACTATACAGTAATGGAGAGGATAGTAATATGTTTTTTCACTGATTGCAACGCAATTTGATAGATGATGTAGACATTATTTCAACTTTATGACGGTGGCGAGTAAGTGATTAGATGTACAAGAAGTTTTGAACTAATTGTATAGCGCAATTAACATTATGCCAGGAATTTATCTTAACTTATGACGTATAGTAATCGTAAAAATATATGATTCTCATATATGTATATATATGTATATGAAAATAATTTAGAAAAACGCAGCGAGGTACATTATGAGTTTGCAGAATACAATAAAATGAAACAAAAAGAAGAAAAAAACATAATTAATTATTCACGTTTCTTCAGTTTGAACCTACTTCATGTAATATTAACTTTTTCAGTTAAAATTAGCAGCAATAAAAACTTATATCAAGTTCAATTATTTTATTTTTACTCTAGATTAATCGGATCTTCCCTTCGTATATTATTTTAGGGCTATATTGTGATGAATTTTTAATGCAATTTTTTTTGTTGAATTGTTATTTTATTCTGTGTACATTTTAGATATATATGTATTTATAACTAGAAAAAAAAAAAAAAAAACGTTTAAATTACAGAACAAGCTTGTCATTCATTTATCTTTTGATTCGAAATTTCTACATTTCAGTTTTTCGCACGTTTCACCGTTTTCTTTTATTTTCTTCTAATTCTATTCATAGTTTCTGTTATTTTTAGAGCCTCAAATTCTCTTTCCGTCATAAAATTCTTCCTAATTTCATTTTCTTCAAGAGTGCAATGCACTATTCATTTTCCATACTATGTTTAACATTTTGTATTTAATGCACGTTTATATTTAAAGTTTTTTTTTGTTTTATATGTACAACAAAATTTATATTTCTTCAACTATCGGCTTTTTTAAAAATTTTTTTGATAAACAAGCAAAAGTGATGAATGTATTTTTAAACCGATTTTTTTGCACTTGAATTTCATATCTCGACACTTCATTTACAAATATGTCAATCGAGTATCATGGTTGTTCACCTTAACTGTTTTTGCTCGTCGGTCATCAAATGAAATAATTTTCTCGATGTTGATTTGTAATGAAGGTCAGGCAGCATATCACAGTGCAGTAGTTTAAGGTGATTCTTTAGTTTCATCAGAGTAAAAGTGATAAAGTGAACGATGAATCGATATGCAGAAGATTATCTCTTTTTAACCAAAAAAATGTGAATCAATTTGTAATTTTTTGCACATTTTCACAAAGGTGTTATATTAAGAAATATAAATATATATGGCCCATATATGTTATATATAAATAAATTTGTTATAAATTTATTATATAAAGATTGTTATAAATAAAATTGGGTTTATTTGGAAACTAGGAAGAAGGATTGTTTTCAAATTGTTGGACTCAAGAATCTGCTTCAACTTTTGAAATTTAATGAAAAACAGAGTGCAGTACCAGAATTTTATATTCATTTCAAAAGGAATGTCAAGTTCATTAATATCCAGTGTACAGAAAGCAAACATTTTACACTGCAGACGTTATTACTATTTACTTATTCGAATGTAAAAAACTAAATATGAAAGAATTAAAAAAAAAGTATATCACAAAGATTGATTTCAAATTCATTTTATTCACAGTCCATTGAAAGTAACTTTTGAAATAACCGTAAAGTATGACTTTAATTTGATCAAATTTCATATTTTCAATTGGCTTTTACTTTTAGCGAATCCGGTTTGAGTGTGCACGCACAATAAAAGTACAGTAAAAACTACCAGAAGTACAAGAAAAATTGTTAGATTGTCAAGTAATCTCGGACTTTTTTGGTTAAATAGTATATTTTAAAGTAAAATTTAATAAAAATTCCTACATGTATTATAGTTTCTGTAAGGCAGTATAGTAAAATTTCGTAAATACAGAAAGTAAATATTATCATTCAACAGAAATTATAAGATATTTGCATAATAATTACGAGATTTTTAAGAAGTATTTGTTTGCCATTATAGTAATTTTTATTAAAAAGATTGATAATTAAACTATTATGTTCAATAAACATATACACAATTCTCCTTAAAGAGAACGTTTTGCAATATAGTAATTTTTATATTAAAATATAACAAATGCAGTCTGAGTCGTATTTCCAATACGACGTTAGCCACTGTTTATGTTTCAGTGGATCAGTGGCTACGCGCGGGACTTCGTACTTATGAGGACGGCGGTTCAATTCCTATCAACAAAAAAACTTTGTCCAATTTAAATTACCTATTCATGAATAAAATACCATCCTATAGAGAAGTAATTCGCAACAATAAATAAACCAAATAATAAAATAAAAATTATATTTTTTAAACATTAATCGAATTAGTCTTCTGAAAAATGTATTTCAGTCTAGTAATTTGTCCTAAATCGTAATAATAAATATTAATGTACTTCCAAAAAAGTCCGAAAATTGATGCAGTCTTAGTAATTCTTACTAAATAATATTACGTTAAATGAAAGATTATTTCTGTGCGTGTGTGTGTTATATCTAATCAGAGAGGAAGACACAGAAAAAAAGTTTTCGCAACAAGTCCGAAAGTTATTCAAATTGATACACATAAAAGGGCCATTTCTTTGAAGTGAGACCTAGTTGTACAATAGTTAACTGTCCAAACGATGGCGGACAATTTCTCGCAGTCAAAGACTGGCGTTCGCTCGACTGGTCGTTTATTTGGAACGATCGTAATCACTGCGAGAGAAGGTTGTAAAAGCACCAAATTTTCACCGAACAATCGTTAAAAGTTACCACAAAACGTGTCCCTTTTTTTTGACATTGTGGCACAAAACTAGGTGGCGCCTCGTCGCACTAGGACTTTTTGGAATTCCGCCCCGCCATTAAGCAGTTTCAATTGGCTCGTGCCACGGAAATGTAAGTTAAGATTTATTGTGCACCACTAACGCCACTAAATCTCAATCTATTTTCTGGTACACGCCATGTCACGCCATAACGTGGCTTTTATTGGCCGCGGACTTTGCTACAGAATCGGCTGTTTCCTTCATTTTTGGAAATCCATGAGAAAGTTCATTTTCAATGCTGTACATCATTTTATAAAACATCATTCTTCATTGTTTTTGAAATTACTTTTTATATGACAAAAATATATATATAATAATTTAATAATGTTATATATAAATAAAATATGACGTAAAGTAATAAAACAATAAAAAAGTTATTTCTTAGTAATTATTTATTAATGATTAGAAAATATTATTTTTATATAAAACAATAAAGATTTATTTTGTATTAATATTATAGAAAATATAATGATTTTCTTGGTACGATTACATGTAGTTGAGTAATATAAGAAGTCGCTACAGATTGTAACATTAAGTATTCAGCACGTCAATTTGGTACACCAATTTTCCAATTAAAGTGCATACAGGTGTTTATGTACAACTGCAGTATCATAACAGAAGAAAAATACGATTTATTAATACTGAATAAGTGGCAAATTGAAAGTAAAAAATTGTCGGATCATCTTCCAACAAGTACAGCTTATTTATTAATTAGAATAATAAATTATCAGATATATCGAAAATAAACATCTTACAAACACAAGAAACTCTAATTAATAGTCTATTATTATATAATAAAATTATAATAATTAAGAAGGAATTTTTTAATGAATATTAATGTTATTTCTACTTTGAAATACTTAGTCTATAAATTGAACAGTTGATTGTTACAAAATGAAAGAAGAAAGGACAAATAAAAAATAAAAAAAAGAAATAAAAAAGAAAGAAAAAAAGAAATAGTCAGAGTGCAACGTCAGTGAATTCAACGCCTTCGTATCATGTTCGTCTTTTACGGCCCGGTATTAATTCGATCCCGATTACAAGTTGCAAGTATGAGTAGCACTTGACTGTATCGGTGGGTGCCTATATTTGTACTACAAGACGATTCTGAGTCATCGCAGCTCACCGCGACAATTCCTCGCATTTTTACCTGTCAGGATCCGAGGAATATCGGGTGCAGTCGTGATTTTATGAAGCGTCCTGCAGTGACGATGGGTTATCAAAAAAATCATTATATATACGGTGTTGAGTAGTGTAAGTTACAATGCACGACGATACTCTTACAAGTAGACGGAGTTTGAAAAATTATTATGATCCACCGTTGATGTTATTTTGCTTCTAAATGGCATTCTTGCAAAATATACTGCATTGGCTTTTAGAATGACAAACAGTTCGTTGGTATCATTTTGTACGATCATTTGGCACATATCTCTGTTTGTGTCATAAATTGTATTCTCATTGAAGTAGTTTTCATCTTAAATTCTCAGAAGAATCCGTATTCTTTTTCACTTAATTTCGATTGATCAGAAAAATTAATTCGTCCATTTAACAGAACCTTTTTCTTCAAAGTATTATTTCATTGTACTGTTTGGTTTCGCGAAAAATAATGAGATTAATATTAAATTGAATTTATTTGCAGTGAACTTTAAATGATGAAATTTATTGTTGATTTTTTTGTTTGCGAGTTAAAGTGTAAATTACAGTATTTTCTCAATTCAAATCAATTACCGCGAAATGAAAGAGGGGTTTCCCTACTAAATTTTCATTAGATGACGTGAAATTTACAATTTCGCTCATAAAACTTGAAGTTCGCGTTTTTGCATTGGTACGGAAATATATTTCGAAGCGTCTAACTATAGTACGGTGTGATGTATGATCGTAACACGAAAAATTGGTCGCTTAATAAGCGTCGCGAATCGGGCATTGCTTTCATTAGAGAAACATGTGCGCAGGATGATTTGAGTGGCTGGAACATCTGGATTGGAGAAATTGATATCCAGACATTGTGCCGCTGCACTTAAAATAATGTTTTTGGTGAAATCATTATTTATTATCGATAAACGATCTTTTCCGACATTTTCTCAATAAACTTTTCTACATACAACTGAAATTACATTAAAATTTCTCACATATTTTTATATAAATATATTTTTATTTTTTTTTAAATAATAAAAATCATTAGCAATTGTTTGAAAATGTTTAAATTTGTTAACGAAAAAATATATATATATATAAATAATGAACTGTTCAATTAACACTCAGTAAATTCAATTTGTTCGTCTGATTTCCAATTAAAGTATTTTGAAATAAAAAAGACCGACTAAATCGTTTTTGAAGTTTATTTCCGTTCTGGTCATTGATATACAACACTTCGTGCGAGTAACGTTGAGCCGAAAATTCGACACATGTCAGTTCCGGAGCGGAAAAACGAAAACAATACAATTCAATTTATTCCGATTAAATTCTGAGTGTTTGAGTGCCGTCGGGGGCTTTGTCATGTAGAAAGTTCGCAGCTAAATAAGTTCACATCAAGACTGTAATTCATTTTATACTTTCATTTGAGAATTAAATACTTATTCGGTCTGTAAGTTTGTCGTGGAACATATTTTTTCCCCTTTTCTTTCATTTCTTTTTTCACTCACCCATAATAGATACAAAATAAACTTCATTTCAAGCTACTTTGTCGGCGATGGTACTTAAACGATTTTCATTGCATTTACACTTTTATTGTTGAAATAAAAGTAATCTGCTAATTTTTAATTTAATTAATGATATCAAATGAAATATGACAAAGTGTCTGTAACATAATTTATAAGTTAAAATTAATTATGAAATTCAAAAAAAAAAAAAAAAAAAATCGTGGAAGGTTAATCTACTTTCTTTTGTACACTTTTTAATATAAAATGATTGCGTATTCATAAATTTTATATTGCAAATTATATAGTTTTTATTTGTTCAATTATTCAATTATTGCTTTATATTACTCGCACGTGTAAGTAATTAAGAATAAAAGCGATCGATAAACCAATACTTAGCCGGAAGCGGGATACAAAATTAAAAATACGAAAATAATACAGTATTCTTGTTTATTGCTCACGTGTGCGAAGCATTTGTGTAACTACCAATAGATAAAAGGCTATTTATAAAAGCATAATAGACTGATTCCGATTGTCCCGAGTCTCAATTTAGGTGTAATCGATACCCGCGTTATCGCGTCTCCGCGGCGGCGGTAATTCATGTGTTTCAGCGATGTTTAAATTCGGAGCTAACCGGTGTGCTTTACCGAGCAAGAGTAATGATCGCTGGCTCATCAAATTTTCAAGACTTCCCTATTAATTAAATCCTTCGCCAATCTGCTATCAGGAAAACAATTAATTCCCTCTATATATACGTTACCTCACGATAATATTTTTAGTTATATATATATATATACATTAATGGAATATCTTTATAATGCATTTTTAAAAGTAAAAAGATATTTTTTTTTTGACTTTTAAAGTATTAATTTATTGATAGGTTGCACATTTTTGGACAATAATGTATTCTTCTTAGAATGCAAGATTAATTAAAACATTTGTGCTAGACAAATAATTATTTATTATTGTATATATATATATATATTGTGTAATTAAAAGCTAACGCTGATTAATCAGCGCGGACATGTGAAAATTTTGGGATGGAAAATGATGAACTTTGGCGCTGCAAGATAATTGGAAAGCCGCTTGTATAATCAGTCAATTATGAACAACACAAAAAATCGTATATGAAAAAATAAATAACATTTTCGACAGTTCGTCATAATAAAATTACATTCAACGAAGCGATCGCCGTGAGATTATGCAAATGCAATATATTTCCTTTTCATTTCTATTTCATCTTAAAAAAAAAGACATTTAATGTTACTTTGACGTGATCGTAGATTCGAATATTTCAATTACAGAAGGTATTTCAAGACGCGAAAGTGCATTCCTGATTATTAGATTATATCATGTCACAAGCAACGAGCGACAGCGAAAAAAAAAGTGTTGTTTCATCTGTAGTGGTGTAAATAATTTCGCAAAACGTATAAAGTTGAGTCAAAAGGGGGAGAAAAAGGAAGAAATAAAAGAAAAGAAATTGATGAAAAATGCAAAGAACTCGAGGGCAAGATCTGAAACTTTGGTTTTCGCTTGTAAATGTCGCGTAGAAATCGGGGTTTTTTCTTTTTTTAATTCATGCAAATTACCATGCGTCATAGGGCTTATGCATGATTATATATGTAGATCTGTCTTCGATAGAAAGTTGACACGTTTAGGATAATCGTTTTTTTTCTTTCATTCGCAATTTCAGAATAACTTTATCACGGATGATTAAATTCAATTATAAAATAAAATCAGTTAGTGAATATTAGTGTCTGATTATCAGTCATTTATACGAGTGCTAAGAAAAATGCATTTAATTAATTTTCAACTAAACAAGAAATAATATCTCGCAAAGTGTTTGATTTATTAGAATACATGCAGTTTTATCACATAATTTTCCATTTTTTGTTCGCGAATTTGATTATTTGATTCAAGAGACTATTAAATTGAGTTATATGTTTTGTGAAATGTAAAATTTGCTATCATGCGATTACATTTTATATACATCGATTATATTTTATTAATAAATAATTTGCAGTATTTTAAGTAATGCCTATAATGGTCATTTAACATGTTTTCTCGAGATTATATTTATGATTAATTATGTCTAATTACGAACGAAAATGTTGCACCTAAAGATATATAGGAAAAAATATGACGCGATAACTTATACAATTTTACAAAATAAAATACTAAGAGGTTGAAACAAAAATGGGAAAATAGTAAATAGCATTTAAGCAGCGGTAAATTTATCGATATAAGGTTGTGTTTCATTAATCACAATTCCTTGAACCTTTTTAATCATCAACCACCCGAGGAAAATGAGCTTTTAATAGCGTCGAAGCGCTACAAAATACATTGGAAGAAGAAAATATGTGAAAACGTACGTATATGCGTCTCCGCTACTTCCTCAACTATAAAATATATTGCATGGTGCATCTCGCGACGCTTTCATAAAGATGGTGGGATGTTCTTGTTGTATTGTGATATCTTGTTAAAAGGACGTCTGCGTGGGTTTGCAATTGCGCTTAAAGAAAGATTGACGAAAGAAATGTTCTTATCCATTTTTATATATAATTGACACACAGATCGATAATTTTTGAATTATTGTGGAGAAATTCTGCGAGAACGGAATGTGCAATAATGTACAGTTCTTGCTGATCAAATCAATATTTCGGTGAAAAATTATTATGCAAAGTTTTTTTTTTCAGTTGAATAAAAATATAAACTTTATAACAATAAGCTGATGTTTAATTATCTATTGCAGAAAGAAAATAATGTTAATCGTGCAATACACTTTTTTAAACCTGTCATATAAATGACGAAATAAATGTATATATCGAATAAATATAATTTTATGTCGATGCATTTGATTTTATAACATTTCAGGAAGATTGAAAGCAAAATAATGAATAAAATATTGTCCGAATAGTATAAAAATACAATACCAAGAAATTATTCGAATTTAATCAAATCGACGCTTCTTACGTAAAAGGTGACATCTCAAATTTTGTGTACAAAAGGGTACATCTCCTATGTTTAAGCATAGGAGATGTACCCTTTTGTACAAAAAATTTGAGATGTCACCTTTTACGTAAGAAGCGTCGAAATAATCTCGTTTTGTAATTTAAAAAACAATTACATTTAAGATTAATCAAAAATTGGCAGGTTGACTATTTATCTATAAAATTGAAAAAAAAAAAAAAAAACTTTTATTTATTCACATACTCAGACTAAAGATAATCACTCACAGCTTAAGTTGTTACAAACTTATTAATGTCTTTTAAAATGACGCGATGATATTTAAAGAAATACTTTTTCCGATTAATATATTTTACATGAATATATTTTGCGCATTTAATTTATTTCATCCAATGAATCGTTTATTTTTAAATGTCTGAATTAATTCTCCATCAGCAGTGCATCCATCAAATTGTACGGCAATTCGATTGTCCAATAGTTGGCTGAAACTTGACGTAAAAGTTGCATCGTTTTGGTGGGCAAACTGTCGTTTATAGGTTTATTTGGCCGTTGCACTGTAATTGTGTATTAAAAAGAAGAAAAAAAATAATAATAATAAAAAGCGTATAAAAAAGAGAGAATGGCAGGAAAAAGAGGATTTTTGTTGAACGGGTGTTTGCGTATCGAGGATCTTTGTGTACATTCGTGGCATCCATCGTAGACCGCACGATGCATGCTCGTTGGGCAAGTGTCCAACTTTCATATTGCAATTGCAATGGCGGATCCGATCTGTGAAACATTCAAAGTCAATACTGCGTGCACATATGCAGCTTAAAGGGATGCAAGCTGTTTGTCCGCGAGCTCTCGTATATACCAGGCACCCTTTTCAAATTCAAGTCCATTCGCATCAAAGATTAAAAAGCCCCGTGGAAATATGTCAAACATCTTTCAACCGACTCGCTACTTACACTCAGTTTGCTCTTTTTTTCTCCCCCCCCCCCCCATTCTTTTATACATTTTTTGTGTGTGTATGGTTGTTAACTAATTAAGTCACCTTTTTCATCTCACACTTTCTGTCAGTGTGAAGTTCCAACAATTGATATGACAATGTCAATTGGATTTACTTTCTGAAAATGCAATTTTCAACAACAACGAAGTTCACTTTTTAACGCGAGAATGGTAATTGCATTCGCGCGTACACATTTATCGCGAACAAATCGCAGAGTGAGAGAGATCCAAGGAATAAAAAGTACTCTCATTTGTTCTGTACGGTGGAAATTAATTTTCATTCGATGTGAAACTACAGGATTAATAAGCAAATTTTGCCGTACAAATAGCAAAGTATCGACAATTCAATTATGAATAAATTAACCATTGACCAGGAGAAGCATTTCATCAAGCGAGGCTAATTTATAAGAACGCCGATAAAATAAATCGAACTGTACAGAAAGCTTCTTTGATATTTTTTGTCGTTATATTATCTGCGAGATACAGTAATAACGATTATACAATATTCTGAAGAATATACTCGCAAATGAATGCTGTTTGAAATACTCTTAGAGCAGAGAAGAGAAAGAGAAAAATAATGACTAATTATTATATTTCGTAATTATATTAAATGTTTAGCTGTGTGAGGTGCAGTAATGAAGGAATTTTGTTTTGATATGAACAGGCAACATTTTTCTTTATTTTTTTAACAGTGAAAATGTCAATGAATTTTCTTATTAATAAATAATTGTTATAGAATTTCAGTTGGAATTAATGAATATGAAAAATTATGTCAATAATAATTAATATGAACAATAATGCAAATAAGTTTTTCAGATTATAAGTGAAATTAGTTTTCATTGGCCGACTATTTCAAAACATATAACTGGGCAACACTCTAAAGCGTCCTTATTTAATTCATTTTCGATCCAATCAAAATTTAATTTCCGCTTCATAATAAAATCCATAAATTGAATGAAAAAAAAGTTATGTCAATATATATTAAATGTCAATTTCATATTGCAAGTTGAACAAAAAAAAGTTTATTTATTTTACAAAAAAAAAAAAAAAAAATTAATAAAATGGTATAATCGTCAAAAGGGTTACACCGTTTGACGATTTATGCTCACCAAAGTGTGGTAAAAGCACTGAATCGTTCTTATTACTTTTGGACGTTTATTTTGTTTTAAATAGAACTATTGAAATTCGATCTCACTTTCAAGAAATGTTGCTTTTTCGCCATTTCATCTGACGCGCAAAGTTGCAGGATAGCGAGCAAAAACATTGCGTAAAAGTGAATCGGTTGAATTAGATACCCTTGTTTGTAACAAAGTAAACTTTGTTATGACAATGTATATTTATGTCTAAAGTGCAGTGTGCGTTTAAGGAAAGTCGCTTTTCATGTAAAATTTGGATCTTTTTTTTTGTGCAAATTACTTTATTCGCAGACAAATAAAGTTTCGAATTTATTTATAATTTTTTTGTTCGTCTTCTTTCGACCGCTGAAAATAGCTTTCAGGGCGGTGCGCAATGTTCGCAAAGTGTTTTCGCTGGTCGAACATTATCGTAAATTTACTAACTATCTTGTTATCGTGGTTATCGTAACACAAGTTATATTCTCTGTTCTACTCGTAAATCGTGATTAATACGTTTTAAGCAAAAGTAAAAGTCAAATTAATTTCTTACTTAAGTTAATGATCAGCAAAAAGGTGTGATTTAATCAAATTTTGCAGTGTGAAAATTTAACTACGTATGACTTTATCTTTAAAAAAACTATGTTAGAGTTAGAGTGGCTTTTTTTCCATCCCCCATTTGCAATTTAATCATCTTTATTGATTTATCTTCGTTGGAATATCAGTTGAGCGCATTTTCTTTAATGCTATCAATGTTAGTGACTCTTTTTCTTATCGCAAATTTCATTTTGAAAGGTGTTTGGCTCGATAAGTTTGCAATCAATATCTTCATTTAAATATTTTAATTATCATTATATGGCTATGCTAATTGTCTTACACATTGAAAGAAAGTTAGAACTTTTTTTAAAGTCAACCAAATATATGTCAACGAGTTGAAAAGATGTCTTGTAAAAAATTTTTTTACTAATATTTAACTTTTACAATGTTTGTGAAACTTTGTCGAATTAAATTTGTTATTTACATGTTGTTCAAATATTTATTGCATTTTTACAAAAATACTTTTAATGAGATAATAAAACATGCGGAATGTTTTAATACCGATTTTTCTTAGCTTAGACATATATATTTCCGGTGAAAAAGGATGTGTTTAGTTGTGAAAGGTATCGAAAGTTAGATAGCACACATTAACTGTGAAACTTAACATTAAATTTATCGTAAACCGTCATAAAATGCATCCAATTTTCTTCATAACGTATTAAACTGCATAAATTTACTATAAAATACCGCAAACTTCTTATATATATACGTATATATAAAAGCATTTCATATATACATTTTGAGATTATATATTCAGAAGTATTACAAGTCGATAGATGAATTTCTGATTATATGTATGTTTTACATATATATGAATACACACAGTTTCCATTATAGACTGTGTGATATGTTTAAGGTGTTATATTAGGTTCACTGAAGTGTTTGATTGTATTCCACAGTGTGTCATTTATAACGTAATGTTATACATATAAAGTTTTACGTTTGCTTTTAATATATAAACTACCTCAAACAACATAAAACAAAATCCAAAAACAAAACCCATTTAATATTAACAAAAATATTTGTTGAATAAAAAATAATCTCTTTTTTGAACTCTTTCTCTTTTGAAATTTCGCATACTTTTTGTGTGACATAAATGTCGTGACATTTAATACATTGCACAAAATATGAATACTAAATGAAATGATAAGTGTATTTAGCGTTACATATTATAAGCCAGTGCATTTATTCTGATTAACACATTTATTACTTTTCATCATTTTTGCAAAATCATCTTTTATTCATCACCTTCGCGAACTTTCGAACTTGCTGTATATATATATATATATATATATATATATATATATATATATTTATATATTTTAAGAAGCTTTTCAATGCTACTAAATCAATAACACTGAATATTTTGATTTATTCAATACAACTGTACATATACATAGACGCAAATTTTCAAAGAGAAGATCAAAATGCCTGAGTTAATTTCATTTCCGGGGGTCTAAAAAGGCGAATCTTTTTGAAACGTTGTGCGGGAACAATGAGGAAACAAATAAATCGAATGACTCTCGTGATGGACCGGCGGCTCTGTTTACTCTTCACTCGAAGCCATTGTGACTTCACGCGCGCTTAACAATCCCTCTCGATAAATCCTGCGCGCTCGCTGGATATATACGATGAATGATGAAACGATACTGTCCGTCTGCCATCGACCATTGCCCAAGGCAACCGCGCTCTGTTTGGTTGTCGTAACATATGGCCGAACAATTTTCAACCGTTGCAATTACAGTTCATGTAATGTGTCGCTTACACGTATGTGGCGCCGGCAGTGGCTTTTTTCCACCAATTCGTTGGCTTCATTATCGTTCGACGAAAACTTTACTCGCAAACTGCTTCTGACAGATGCGTTAAGGTGAAATATTGGTGGGCTTTGACATCTCGCATTTTTGTTCCAAAATTTCTTGAAAACTACTGAACCAAATGTTTTGAAATTTTGAGAACATGTATAAAAAATGTAAACGAAGTGCACTCAGAAGCCCGATTTTCGAAATTTGACAAAAAATGTATTAATTAAATATTATAAATGTCATCAAAACAACACTTTGAACTTCAAACACGGATATTATGAAATTGAACAAAAAAATCAAGAAACCGGCTTCTGACTGCACTAAAGCAAACACTTACGAACAATTTGATGTATATATTGTTAACATTTGGTGCACCAGTAAATCAGAAAATTGGAACAAAAATTTTTCAACGAAACTTGTAATCACATGTCATTTTGGTTAGTGTGTCGGTAAGGTAGATCGTCCGTAACAATGCAGCGCCGATCAGACAGATGGGGTTTATTTCGTTTTCTCTATAATACATGTTTATGCATGTATCAAACAGCTACAGAAGCAAGTCGTGTTTCCTAAGTGGCTTTCTTACAACAGAAATAAATATAAGTATTTGAAACAATATATTATATTACTAATTTATTATAAATAATGAAATTGATGATTTGAAAATAAATGATTAAATAATATAAATGATGGCAAACATTCATATTACTTGTGTATTTCATAATGATAAAATATATATATTTTTTAATTATAATTATAAGAATTTTC
>JABFPJ010003500.1:0-15971 GCA_022817425.1 Gryon sp. ZL-2020 | reverse complement strand
CATAACACTTATCCGCAAATTAGGGACGAATACTGCGCCGAATTAGAGAAAGCGTTTGCACGCACATTGTGGTACGTCTGATGCGCTCAGTATAGTATAAATGTTGTCTTCAAATCGTTTCCGTGTACCACTAAGTCACGGAACGATCCACGGAAACTGCGCACCGTAATGTTAGATCGCTCAATAAGGTGTCGAGAGAGATAACTAGGGGTGTGAAAATTTAACAGATCATAAGTAAGACAAGTAACAAAGTAGAGACGACGACTAGGAACCCGTAACCAGCCCAGTTTCTCAATGTAAGGAGTAATGGCAGAATCTCTTCTGAAACGAAAAATAAAGCGAACGCAGGCGTTGAGAGCAATCTGAAGGGAGCGATCAAGTTGTTTAGAGATGTTAGTAACAACGGCGCAACAATAATCAAACAAAGGAGTGATTAATGAAAGCACCAGTTGTTTACGAAGATCAGTTGACAAAATAGAACAACTACGTCTGATACATCTCACTGTCGCCCAAACCTTGCGACAAATATGAGTCACCTGGTCATTCCATGACAAGGTAGCATCAATCATCACTCCCAAATTACGCACAGTGTCAACATAAGGTATGATAACTCCATCAATGGTAATAGATGGCAAATTATTGGTAAACTTAAAATGTTTGGTAAACTTAAGATGGTGAGAAATGTCATTAATATAAAGTGAAAATAGTGAAGCACCTAATACCGAGCTCTGAGGAACACCCGATTCCACATGTTTCCACGATGAGAGTGCACCATCAAACCCACGGACAGCTTGAAACATGCCAGACAGATAAGACTGAAACCAACGAATAACGTCCTATCGGTAGCCGCTCCTTCTCAACTTGTGAATCAAGATGTTATGATCCACCAGATCGAAAGCTTTGGAAAAATCAAAGAGGACCAGCACAGTGATAAGACGGTTGTCCATAGCAGCCCTGCAGTCATCAAGCAGACGTAGTAGAGTTGTCTGAGTCGAATGTTTTTTTCTGAAACCCGACTGGAGGGGATCCAGAATGTTTTGACATACAAGATGATCAAGAAGTTGATTATGAACTATTCTCTCCAAGATTTTTGAAAAAGAGCAGAGAAGAGAGATTGGACGAAAATGACAAGGACTAGTAGGTTTGGAGATTTTAGAAACAGGAACAATAATGGCGTGTTTCCAAAAAGTTGGGTACGAACAAGAGGACAAGGAAAGATTTAGAATAGACAATAGTTCAGGATAAAAAACAGGTAAGATTTTGCGAAAAAAGTGGGTAGGTACATTGCCAAGGCCAGTGGCATCAGACGAAGATGACAAAGAGAGAGAAAGACATGACAAATCGACAGGGGCAAAGGAAAAAGTAGGGGGAAACAAGGATGAAGCAGAAGAGTCGGCAGGCGAAAAAGGGGGTAACGATGAAGATAAGGAAATTACGGAGTCGACGAAATAGTTGTTAAGTTGATCCGGAGATAGCTGGAGGCGTGTTGGTGGTAGAAGATCTAACAACACCAAGATTTTTCAATTTGGTCCACAACATGCGAGACGATTTAGTACCGCGCAATTCGGTAAGAATATTCGTATAATACGAAGACTTGCGTTGATGAATGAGCCAATTAACCACATTATTCTGATATTTGGAAGACCAAGGTAATAAGGGTATTTAAACTGTTTATAATAATTTCTAAGTTTGTTCCTGAAATCCAACTCAGTGATTATTTCAGACGTGATCCTTGGTGCAGGCTGGTTTCTCACAGTTATTGCACGTAAAAGAGCACATTCGTTGATAACATCACGAAAAATGTCATTGATTGAATTTACAGCAAGATCAATGTTGGTAAAATTAGGTGGGAGCAGTGATTTAACACTAGAACTACCAATGCGTCAATTTGACGTCTTTGTACATTTTCAAAATAATTTATATAACTATTTCATCAAAAAAATTATAAATTATGCGGTTTGGTCATGAAAGTTTAGTAATGAAACATTAATGCTTTCATATTTTCGAACTTTAATTTTTATTTGTTAAAAGAAAATATCGACGAATAAAATGATATTGATTTTAGGCCGGTAGTTCTAGTGCTAAAATGGTTGATAAATGAGTGTAAACTGGGAATATCTATGCTTTTAAAGTTGCGGAGGTGAAGTATCTTGGTAAGAGGGTAGGGGAAGAGATGTGATAAACAAGAAAAAGAACTTGATGACCAGAAAGGAAAAGGTAGCCGGATTGGGAAAAGGAGTGTAATTTGGATAATGAATCAATAAAACAGAGATCAAGTAGGGTATCAGAATGAGAGGTGTGATGAGTTGGCTTATCATTGATCAGGTGCAAGGCATGCGTGGATGCAAAATGGTTTAAAAAGCGTACCGCAGGACTATCCACAAGCATGTCGATATTGAAGTTTCCGACAATGATCAAGTTTTCAAAAGAGTGCGCAAACTGAGTGAACGCATCAATGAAGTCAGTGGGCAAGAGAGCAGTGGGTGGTTTATAGACAACAGCGATCAAGATGGAAGTCTCAGCAAGAGCTACTCTAGCGATTAAGAACTCAGACGATGGCCTATTAGCAGGACAAGATGCATGTAAAATAGAGATCTTATTGAAAATGTCCCTAAAGAAGAGGCATCTCCACCTCTACGATTAGCACGATCGTTGCGCAACAAGATATAACCAGGGATATCCACCTTAAAATCAAGAACAGATTCGTCTAGCCATGTCTCGGAAACAGCAATCACATGAGGTGAATGATCAATGGAAAAAAGAAGAAGTTCATTGAAGTGGTGAGGGTGAGCCAATGACTGTGCGTTAAGATGATAGATCTTAAGCATCAAGTCATTGGATTTAGAACCAGACCGTAGATGCCCACAATCGATAGGTGAATGCTATCCGCCCTGATGGTCCGATGAAAAGCTAACACGAGGAGTAAGAGAGGGGGTATTGTTCGTAAAATTGGAGAATGTTGAAAGGTGAAGTATTCGGTGGATGATTAGATGATGAAAAAGCAGGGAAGGCAGTAGAAGCAGATAACTGGGGGACAGGGAAATTGGAGATAGAGAGGGTAGGGAGAAGACTCGAAGTGTTAACAGTTGAGATCGGCTGATTTTAAGATGGAAAATCCTGCGCATATTTTTTCGGTGCTGATGAGTTGTTGAGTTTAACAAACACTTGCCCTCTGCGCATCCAACAAAATTGCGCGGTAGTAGATCTAGCAAATGATTTGGCTCTAAATACAACTTTACGTTCAACTACGGTTGAGCGTTCATTAATATAAATTTTGCTGAACGGCTCAGAGTCCATAATTTGATTAAGAAAGACATCACCCCGGCTTTTCTTCGCAGTAGGAACCTCATTACAATGACGTTTGGTCAAAAATTGGACAATCAGTACACGGCCTTTACCCTTTACCGCAGGAATGACATGGTAATTATCAATGATGTGATCAGCAAAATTTAAGCCAAGAAAACCAAGCATTTTCCAGATGAAAACTAAAGGGTTTAGAGCGGCAGCATCAGTGAAACCAGTGATCGCTATCTCGAGATCCCAATCCGGACGAGACGAGATGCATCCGTTTAAATCAGTAACTGATTTAGATCGAAACAATCTTTTTAACTCACCTATCTCATGTTCATTTGACAAAACCCTGGCAGACAATTGAGACTGATCTCATTTAATGATTTCCGTGTCCTGAATAACTGTATCCAATTTAGCCGAATATTCCATGAACGATTTCTTCAACTCTTTGAGTTCAGCATGATCAGCCTGAATCAATGGAAGACAAGAGATAGTTTCTTTCATGGAATTAATCATTGAAATAATACTGAACAGTTCGGGCGATTGACCACACACACCCACAGCCTGCGTCTCCATGTTAGGTTTCGTTTGATAAGAGATTACAAGGGAACCGGTGGAATTCGAATGAGATAAGGGTGTGATAGAAGTGGTAGGTGAATCAAGCTGGCCAACCGAGTTCCGTCGCACGCCGCAGTTCAACTGACAATTATAGCAGCACCGAACGTAATCCCTCTTGATCCTCGTCAAGCGAAAATTACTACATTTACTGTGAAAAATATCACCACAGTTTGGGCAAGTGTAAACCCTTTTAATGAAATCGGCGCATTTAAAACATTTATTGCACATAATATAATGACATGTAGTTATAGGATACCAAGAATATATATAAGATTAAATTTAAAAAACGAGTTAAAAAGAATATATATCAAATAAATAAATAGGCGACAACGTAGAGTTAAATAAATATGAATATAGCGTAATAGTGATCATTAAAACAATAAAGAAAAGGAACAAACCATTGAAGTAATAATTGAAATAAAGATAAGGTAATGGTGACCCCAAAAAATAAATAATAAAGGTAGTTACAGCTAATATCAAAATCTAACGAACTAGTTCAATTTAACAATTTAAAGATAAATATATACACGCACAGTGTAAGTCACTATGATCGAATAATAAATCAAGAAATATGTATTAAAGAAAAATAAGAGACGTACATGGATGAGTGAAGAATAAGTTAATTAAAAAGAAAAATACAACTATGCAAAAACTAATCACAAACAGCAAACGAAGATATATACCAAATCATTTGAAAAAGACACTAAAAATAATAGTAAATTTGACAAAGATATAATAAACTAATTAATATTGAGATGAATTAAAGAAAATTGAATACATTATAATTATAAAAATAAACTCGATTATTACAACTATACAAAAACTAATCACAAAAAGCAATAATTAATCATAATAATTTACACAAATATTATGATTTAAATTAAAATATGTGTAGTTAATCGGTGTTCTTGAATAATGGGAAAAAATTTTCATCTATAGAAAATAATTTTTCGTTGTATAGAATAAGCAAAAAACATGAACAAAAAAAACGATAATGCAGATTTCTATTTTTATTTGTTCACGTTTTTTTCAATACTGCATGTAAAAAAATAAAATTTTCTTTCACAGTTTAATTCTCCCATTCAATATAAAAACCGACTGTCTCATAAAATTCAATGATAAAAAGTAATAATTATATAAATTAAAATAACACTAAATCTGGTGGAAAATGACTGTGCCATCCTCTTAAGATAAATTAAAGAAAATTGAAAAAATTATAATTATAAAAATATACTCGATTATAGAAATAAAATGTATGAATATAGATATTGATATCACCCAAGATGAGATTATTGTAAGATTCAAAACAGTAACATATGTAAGCGATTGCGGTGTGCAGTGAACCAAGGCAGGTGTCCAAAAAGAATAGCATGTGACAATAGAGAGAGATAGAGATGGCGAGGCAACACCAGACGATACCAAAAAGATGCCTCAATTGATAGATGTAAGATGTAGTGCGAGCTGGTGTGTGTGCGTGGAGACAGGTGTGCCAATGCGTTGATGTAAGATAAAGAACACCAAATTATCGTGTAGGCTAGGTGGAGTCGGCCAACCAATCACCATCCAAATGTCTGCATCCTTTTCCATCCAAGTAAAGTTTATGTGTGTTTATGTATGCTTATGTTTTTATGTCTTGTGACAAAAAAAACGTATCACTTTTTTTAAGTAAAAAATTACCGCTTTTCAAATGGCTGTAACTTATTGAAAAATTAGTGAAAAATAACTCTTTTATTTTAAAAACATCAACTTGATTGGCATTTTTCTACAAAAATTGCAACAATAAATTTGGTGGAAGGTAGAACTTTTTTTATTGAAAGTAACAGGTCGCTACTAACAATTAAAAATTTGTGTTTTTGTAAAATTAGTAAAAATTCGTATTAAAATGTATTGCGTAAGCAAATATTCAAAGGAAACATGAAATTTCGTTACATGATTACAATTTGTATCTTATTCTGACCAAATTAAAGCACAAAAATTTTGAAATTTACTCTTCCCTCTACTATTCTATTCAAATTGAAACAAATGCATTTTTTTATTGAATTTTAGAGAACTGTAAATAGGTAAACATTACTTACAAAGTAAAACAAGGTGCACCTTTTTTACTTATTTTACACTTCAAAACAAAAAATTTGACACAAAGAAGAACGTTTTTAGAGCAAATTTAGAGGTTACTACTGGGAATTGAATTTTTTCTAATACGCTATTGTCATATGTAATGTAAACATCGCACGCGCCACCTACTGGCGCTTGGACTAAATACAATATATACGTCGGCTGCAAAATCCATAAGTCATAATATAATTTTTGCATGTTTTTTTGTATTAAATTACAAAGTGACATTCGTGGTTTCGACAATAATTTGGTTTTTAAACGTGTCCCTTATTATTAAGTGCGGATTTCAGCCAGTAAATATTATTAGATTTCGAAGAAAAAGTATTTTGAAAGGGCGAAATCTTGTCTTAAGCAATCATGTTGGTGATGTAAAAGAAGTTTTCGAAAACGAAAAATGCTTTATTACTGAGACAGTTTTAAGAGAGACACCGGGTGTTGCAAGTACAAGAAATAAACAAAATTTTTATAATCCTTCAGTAGAGGTTATATTCATAAAAATTTATATTCCTTATTGTATTTGAAGTGCAGATTTTTGTTAGGTTTTATTTACGCAATATTACTTATGTTACTGATGTGTTTAAATGTATGATTTGCAATGGATTTATTTGTACAATTTTTCGTTCATAAATTTAACATTTTTTATCGTTCAATTTTTTTTTAATTTTCGTTTTGACTTTTGACTTGCAGCTTGATTCTTTCCGGGATGTACAAAATACTTTTTGTAATTGTAAGGCTGGGAGAGGAAGGTGTAAACATGCAGCTGCAATTTGCATATTTGTCAACGAAGAGAAGATGCTATCGAAGACTGATGCGCCAATGCTTTGGAATCGTCCTCCTGATAGCCAGTTAAAAAAATATTGTAGCAAGGGTTGCAATATCGAATCACTCTTTCCTTCGACTGAAAGAAACATTCGTAAAGAAGTCTTTTATTTTAAAGATATAAAAAATATTTTAGAAAATGAAAATCACCTTAAAGAAAAAAGTGGTTCGATAAATTGTGTAAAAGTAGCTCAAAAATTAGAAAATGAGCGAAACGTGCGATTTTTGTTGAATGAACAAAAGCAACGAAAAAATAAAGAAATAATTAATGCTTTATTTAAGTTACAATTCAAAGAATTTCCGGTATACCAAAGTTTCACTTGTTGCTTAAAAGAAAAGTTTTGTTTAAAATTTTGCAAGACTAAATGTCCAGAATGTTGTGAGGAATATTTTGCGAAGAAGGTGCTCGTTACTGAGAATGATTGGAAAGACATTTGTTTAAAATCCATCGATCAATCGAACACAATTGTTTGGTTCGATGAGCGACGATTCAGAATCACTGCTAGTTCTAAAGTGCACAAAATCAAAACCAAAGCAAAAGTGGAAGATTTTCCATCGTTAGCTAAGTCGCTTGCGCGAGAAAAGTATCAAGGTCATCTAACACCTGCAATGGAATATGGAATTTCGATGGAATCAAAAGCTAGACAATTTTTCGAGGATAAAACATCTTTCACTGTTTATCAAGTGAGCTTAGTGATATGCTTCAAACAGCCCTATTTGGCCAGCAGTCCAGATGGGGTTGTTTTTAACGAAAATGAGTGGGAACAGGTGGAATTCAAATGTCCCTTCACATGCAACGATACAAAAATAATAGATCCTCATGATTCTAGTTTCAGAGTTCCTTATTTACAATTTAATGATAAAAACCAAGTCGAACTGAAACAAACCGATAAATATTACACTCAGGTGCAAATATCATTGTATATAACGGGTATGAAACTCTGTCACTTTGTTGTTTTTTATTTAGTCGAAATGATCAACTTGAAAGTTAAAAGAGATGAAGAGTTTTTAAATCAACTTGTAGAAAGAATAGACTATTTTTATTATAATCATTTTATTTATTTATTTGCTGCAGAATGTTAATACCGTGTAAAAGTTATCTATACAATTATTTGTTACAGCGATAAATATTTTATTCTCATAATATTTGAATGTTACATATGTATGTTTATTTCGATTATTACAAATGTTTGAAAATTGCGTGCTCAATATTTAACATATTTATGTAAATAAAAATACATTAATTTTAAAATTATATTTACTTCATTTTTTTTCTTCAGATATTAATGGTCCTTTATTGTTTGCGAAAACGCACGCCAAATACATAATTTTGTCAATAGACGGGAGTAATTCAATGTTAACTTCTTTTAAAATCTTAAATACTTTCACTCTTTGTATTGCTCTTTCAACGTGAATCCGCACTGACGCAATAGAATATCCATCCATCACTTCTTTTTCAGTGAACTGTTGACTCGTTGACGCAAATGGTGGCATTACAAGAATACATTTACGTTTGATCATCTCACTCCTGATTGTTGGAAAGCCCTTGTCCGCTAATATAAGATCCCCAGGCTCAAGTAAGTTTAAAAATCCGGAATCGTTCGTAATATATCCATCTGTAGATCGTCCGCCGTACCCTTTTGAAATAAATGTAATGAGTCCAAAAGGACTGATGCCTATTAAGAATTTCATTGTAAATGCACCTTTATATGACGAGTACATTTGAGCTCTTTGCTCCACAGTAGAAGGAGTTTGAGTTTTTAATTCGGTACAATCGATTATTGCCCTACAGTTAGGATAATTCCTAAAAGTATTCGGTAACATCTCACTGATTACTTCGCGAGAAGGCCAGAATATCCAGGTTTTAGTGTTATCATATAAACTGTCTAAAACTGAGAAAAAGATCCTAGATACCGTTTTCATTGAAATGTGAAATAAAGAAGCCAAATTTATAACAGGTAGGCCGGTTTTCATCTTAATAAAAAAAAGAAGAAGTCTATTTTCTGCACTTAATACTTTGTAAGAAGCTGGTTGATAATTTGCTTTAGGTTTCACAAATGGTAAGATCTTCAAAACCATGAAAACCAGCGTAATAAATTTTATCAGAGCCAACTCGAGCATCTTCTTTAAATGTTAAAAATGCAGCTTCAGGTACCAGGGTGGATTTCTTCTTAGGCTTCGACTGTATCAATATGTAGGTCTGAGTATCAGCTTCGTTCGAAAATGAATGCAGACAACATGACAAACTAATGATTGGAATATCAACATCCTCAACTTCAATCTCAGCATCTATTTGTGTTCCAACTGTTTGTTTTCTAGGCTCTTCACATACATCCTCAATTGGTGTTTCCAAGTCTTGTTCAGTCTCTAAAAAATATAATTCATTTATTCGCTTGGACCATAATAAAAAATAAAAAAACCGTAAAAAAGTAATATGGAGATATTATGATGATATATTACAATATAAATTACAGATATATAATTTTATATGTATACTATATCAATAATATAGTAATAGTATATAATAATATTCATAATAATAAAACAAAAATTAATTAAATAATATTGACCATTAATAACAATGGATTCTTTAAGTTTTTTTCTTCTTTCGCTCCTCTTCACTCTTTCGCAAGCATTTTTTGAGACACTTCTCCTATAACACTCTGGGAATATTGTTGGATTGAACGATGGATCGAGTGGATTGTTTGATTTTTTTCCGCCAATAAAATGTTTGCTACACATCAGTGAATATTTGGTAGGCATACAGGGTTTTCCATCGGGGCTACAAATATGAAAAATACAATATGCAAATTACAATCATAATTTTGTTCTTTTTCTTCTTCTAATTTTTTGTTTATTTTTACGTTTTTTAAGCACACTAATGAGTAACTAAATTCATAAGTAACTAGTTTCTTTATTTATAATTAAAATATTACATTCTTTATATTATATATTTCGTTTATAATAATTAAAAGTATATAATTGTTATATATATATGTAAATACAATTTAATTCAATATAATTGAAAATAAAAACGCTTAAAACATTATAATTAAATAAAAATAAAACTGAATTGTTACTATATAAAAGTGCATTAAAGGTGTTTATACCAATTAAAAACATGCACGCAATTTGGAGCATGTTGTCAATACTTATTAACCTGAAACCCTAACGTCACTAGAAAGAAATAACGAAACATGTTTAATTCAAGGAACTGTATTTTAATTGTATGAAAACTATATATTAAAACTATTTAACTTATTTAATTTTGTCAAATATTTTTGAAAATGCTATTGCACTCACGTTTTTCGACGAACCGCTGCGATCCATTTTTTTCGGCGTTCTATTTCCCATGGCTTACTTGGGAAATTATAAAAATGAACATCCTTTTCTTTAGACACTCGCGAATCACACGACACTATACAGCACCCGCGAGTGTATTTTCTTTTTTTATTTTCGCTCATTTTACCTAATGTCAATGTCTAAATATTCGTGAATGCCGAGTGTATATATTCTACTTACAGCTTTGGCTACGCGAGTCGCCACTATCGATGTGCGCATAGCGTATATATTGAAATTTCGAATGAAATACAATCTGTGATATGAAAATACTGTATTACAATATATTTTGAGGCGTGTTTACAAAATATACATCGTCTTTAATTAGATGAATCAACTAATATTTATTTGATTTAACATTAACATTTATTATTGATATGTCGTTTAATATAATTATATAATTTTGCTGAATCTTTTAATATATATATTTACACTAAAAAAATACTACGTTAAATCAAGTAGATTTCACTTGAATTAAGTAGAAAAAAGCGTCAGATACATTTGACAATGTTTCTGGATTGGCCAAATCCATTATTATTCTTCAATACACTTATAATTCTTCTTTAATTAAACTTGTGTATACTTGAACCAAGTATATTTAAGATTAAATGAAATGTATATATTGTGCGAGAAAGAAACAAAAACATCAACTGAACTAATTCGTTGTTTACTTAAATCAAGTACAGAAATATATTGAGAATATTAAAATATATTTTCAATTATTTTATTTAATTATTTTGATTTATTTTCTTTCTTTTTCTTTTGTTTAATGTCAACAATACACACATTTGAATATGAATACAAACTTACAACACTGCTTTTCATGTTTTGTTTTATTATTTATGATGTTTGTAAGCATTCATCTAATATTTATATATTTTAATAATTTTAATAATTCATTTTATTTAAATACATTATATTTGGGCTGAAAAATCACTGAAAATTAATTAAACATAATATGGAAGCCAAGCGCCATGATCGGGAATCGAACCAAAGACCTCGCGAGTAGAAAGCCGCTACCTTATCCAACGCGCTACTGCTGCTGTAATGCCAACTAAATATTTTTAGCAGCTATATTTGACGCAAACGGTAAAATATTGTTAACGGTCTTTTATTGTAAAGGATAATTATGATTGAAATTATGTAATTATTCTTTCAATCAATTTGGTAGAAGCTTGAAGCAAAATATATATTTATTGTAAACTCAAATATTATATCGAGTTAGTTCAAGTAAAAAAATATATTTGATTTAAGTTAAATATACTTACACATATACAACTGACTTGTATACTACATATATAAGTCAAGTACATAATATACTTAGAATGAAACTATTTAATTTTTTTAGTGTAGAACAGAATTTTTAAGTGAAACATATTATTTAGTTTGTTTCATGTTAGAACTTTATATTATTCATTAAAGGGATGATCGAGGAAAAATATCCCCCCCTCCCGAGCCAGTATACTGGCTTCCCGTCCACAACGGAATTGTGAACTTTAATCTATCAATTTCTTGATTATTTTTTAAGATTTTTACCCGATATCTTGTTCTATAAGGTTTTTGGGGTCGCTGAATCCAAATTTTGTGTCAAAAAACGGTTTTGACAGTTACCAACTGTCATTAGAGCTGTCAATAATCAAAAAATCAACTTTTTTGCTAAAATCGAGGATTTTATATAGATTTTTGGGGTCGGCGAGTACGAATTTCATGTGAAAAATGTATTCTGACAATTGATAACTGTCATTATCGCTGTCAATAATCAAAAAATCAACTCTTTTGAAGATAATGACAGTTGTCAATCGTCAAAATACATTTTTGACAAAAAAATCGTACTCAGCGACCCCAAAAACCTATACAAGAACTTTGATTTCTTCAAAAGAGTTGATTTTTTGATTATTGACAGCGGTAATGACAGTTGTCAACTTTCAAAATACATTTTTGACATGAAATTCGGACTCAGTGATGCCAAAAACATAGAAAACCATGTAAAGTTCATTATTTTTTCTTTGCTATCATCGTTTTTTGTTGAAAGCCAGTATACTGGCTTCCCGTCCTGTAAGGGTTAAAAATGTTTCATAATATGTTTCAAAATCATGATATTTTTGACTATGATATTTTTTTTGATATTTTTAATCGTAATATTTTTTCCCGTGATATTTTGATCCGGATTCCCATTGATCATTCCCATAAGCATCCCATAAGCATCCCATAAGTATCCCATATGTATCACATAAGCTTCCCATAAGCTTTTCATAACGTTCCCATAAGCTTTCCATAAGTATCCCATAAACTTCCCATAAGCTTTCCATAACTTTCACACAAGTATCTCATAAGCATATCATAAGTATTCCATGAGCTTCCCATAAGCTTTCCATACTTAACTTTAGTAATGTTTTGACCTTATTTTGGCCTTACTAGGTCTTAGTTGTAAAGAATTGGCCATTATTATGCCATAGCAGGTTCACAGATTCATATCACTATCATATAATAACCATGTTAATGTAAATGAATTAAAAAAACTGGTAGCCATATTTTCGCCATGTTTTGCTCTCATTACCTGGTACTAGTAACTACTTGGCCATAACTATGCCATAAGAGCCTCACAGATTAGCTGCTATGGTGTTAAAATCATTTGTATGGTACAATTTGTCGTATAATGATTGTTCAAAGCAAATGATTGGTCATAATTGATAACCATAATTCAGCCATTTCTTGGTCTTATTGCCTTTTATTTATAAAATGTTAGCCTAAGCTGGACCTTAGCATGTATATAAATGTGTTATGTTTGTATCAGTACTGTAATTATGTTACATATTACTATGTAACAATGATGTATCAGTTGTGAAATACAAGCAAAGTACTGATTATTATTAATAGCCATGATTTTGGCCATTTTTTGGCCTAATTACTTAATATTTCTGATAAGGTGGCCTCAATTGGGCCTGGAGAGGTTCATAGATGTATTATATTTGTATTAGAACTATAATTATTGTACATATTATCATACAACATTAATGTATTAGTCTCAATTACTCGTCCGGACACTAAACATGAAGAAGAAAAAGAAGAAGAAGAAGAAAGCGACGTTTTTTAATTTGCGCCAAAAACGGCGATTTTTGGATGTTAATATCTCGCGAACGGATGGACCAATTTGAAATTTGTTTCTTTTATTTTCATTCATTGGTGAATTGTATGGATATTCTCAGCAACCTTACCAATTGTAGAAGGTAGGTTAGAAAAGAAGAAGTCCAAGTACTGATCCTTGGGGAACACCAATTGATACCTGACGCCAATGAGACAAGGCGTTATCAGGGCCAATCACAGCCTGAGTCCTGTCACTCAAATAAGAACTGAACCTGGATAAAACCTGTCTAGAACAACCCAAGTATTTTAACTTCATCGAAAGAAGATGATGATCAACAAGATCAAATGCTTTAGTGAAGTCAAATAAGATTAAGACAGCGATTTCAAGAATATTCATGGTAGATCGCACATCATCAACCAAACGAATAAGAACTGATTGCGTTGAATGGTGTTTACGAAATCCCGATTGATTTTCATCAAGAATATCATTAGCCTGAAGATGCTCAAGAAGTTGTTCATGAACTACAGCTTCCAAGATTTTCGACAATGCACACAACAGCGAAATAAGTCTAAGGTGATTACGAGCAGTTGGCTTGGAGATTTTAGGTATGGGTTTGATAATAACAGATTTCCAAATGGAAGGATAAACGGAGGACATAAGTGATAGATTAAACAATTGAATGATATCAGGAAGAATAACGGGGGACGCCTTATGGAAATAATGAAGCTGAACAGAATCGACACCTACAGAATTTGAGCTATGTTTAACAAGAAGTTTTGACAAGTAATCTGAAGAAATAGGCGAAAAGTGAAAATCAGGGTAAGGCGAAACATTTAGAAGAAAGAGGGACACAGGAAGTGGACGAAAGGATGATTTAATATTTAGTGCTGCTTCAATGAAGAAGTCATTAATTCCGTGTGATGATATAACTGTAGATTCAGTTGTCCTTGAAGATTCAACAACACCTAGAGCTCTAAGTTCAAGCCAAAGAGATCTGGAGTCATTATTATTTCTAAGCCTGGCAAGTTTATTTTAAAGAAATCTTGACCTAGCCTCATAAATCATCAAGTTAACTGTACGATTTGAGATTCTGAGTAAGTCTAAATAGTATCAAGTCTTAAGCCGTTTGAAATAATTTTATTTCTATAGATTATTTGTTCTTTGAGAAGTGGAGTCATCCATGGGGCATTTGACAAACGATAGAGAGATGATCTTATTAATTGACTCAAAAGCCCAATCAATATCATAAGAGCTTATAGCAATTTCATTCCTCAACAATGTCAGGGTAGTTTGAAGACAATTCAAATCAAGATCTTTAAAGTTACGAAATCTCAGACGTTTAGGAGCAAAAGTGGAAGTGGCTATTTTGTATACTAACATCAGTGACTCATGTTCCGATCAAAATGGAAATCCAGACTGATAAAATTAAATAACACTGAATCAACTAAATATAAGTCAAGAAGAGCATGAGAATGACTATTATGAAGCGTTGCTTTCTTATTAAGAAGAAATAAGGAATGATATGAAATGAAGTGAAATAAAAATCTAAAGTCAGATGAATCATTTAACATATTACAATTAAAATCACCAAAAATAATCATATTACGGAATAAGAGTGCATGATTTTTAAAAGTATTAATAAATAGATGAGGTAAAGATGAAGAAGGAGGACGATAGAATATGGATAAAAGAAGATTAATATTATTAAAAGTAAGTTTCAGAATAAGGAATTCCTCAGATGATTCATTTTAACTAGAAGATGGTTCTAAAATAGCAAAGTTAGTTATGGATAAGTGTAAATAAAAACGTTTTTTTTATATTGGTTATTTTGTCTTTGGTTATTTTGTTCATTGGTTATTTTGTCCATTGGTTATTTTGTCCATTGGCTATTTTGTCTTGGTTATTTTGTCTTTGGTTATTTTGTGTAGGGATCCGAGTCCAGAGTATCATACTTTGTAGCTGAAAATAAGATTTCATCCAAGTACATTACTGGTACGATATTTTTATTTTTTGGTTTAATGTTTGACGTTTTTTCGACGTTTATTACATTGTATGCAGTAATTCGATAACATAAAGGTTGTCTTGGGACAATCGATTGAAATACACTGAGCACAAAAAAAAGGCCACCTAGTAGTAGTCAAAAAATGAGCCATTTTCAAACCGACATAACTTTTACAATTTACATCGAAATTCAAAGTTCTTTTTTTTAAATGAAAGGTTGAGATTTCCTCTAAAAGAAGATGTCCAATACATTTTCAAAAATTTGGTTTTTGTTATAACAAATTAAATGTAAACAAAACAAAATTTTTTGCGGTAAATTTTACTGACTTTGGATGAGTATAGCGAAAAAATAGCCCCCTTAACCCCTCATTTTTTTGCAATAATCTTAACATTCATTCCTTTCTGAACAAAATGAAAAAAAAATTTTTTTTTCATTTTACTTTCATTAGGAAATCTCAACCTTTCATTTAAAAAAAAGGAACTTTGAATTTCGATGTAAATTGTAAAAGTTATAAAAAAAAATTTTTTTTTTTCATTTTACGTGAAAAATGGCAATGTTATGGCCAATTGAAAATGATAGTGCATTTTCGGGTCTCTTGCATTTCATGGAGATGCTACGAAATGTACAAGCATATAAAAACATGCAAACGCTGGTTCATGCCAATGCCATGAACCAGCGTTTGCATGTTTTTATATGCTTGTACAT
>JABFPJ010003499.1:0-15972 GCA_022817425.1 Gryon sp. ZL-2020 | reverse complement strand
TTTCAACGTATCATAAATGAAATTTATTTAACATGTTTATTATTGGGTTATGAGTTCGAGACAAATACGGTTGAAACAAGTAATGAAGTATAAATAAATGAAATTAAATCAAAATAATATAAATACGGATATTCAGTTGTTGACTAAAAAAATCTTGTAAAAACAAAGTAATATCCTGAAACTATACAAACAAACGTTGGCAAGATACATTTATATTCGATAAATTAAATGAACGAATCTGGTTATTTTACGGGTATTAAATCCATTCATTACTAGATAAAAGGATTTCCACGTAGATTAAATTAAATATTACTTTGTATAAAATATTGCTATAATTATGATTCTGCGTGTATTTTGAAAAAATATATGATCATTTTAACCTTACTTTTTCGAAGATTGAATTTTTTTATGTTAAACACATAGTATATGCAAAAAAAAATATGCTTCAAACATCGTTTAACTTATAAAACGTTCAAGTTTTCAAGTCTTTGAGTTAACGCAAATGTAGAACACAAACACACGCACTTTCACTTTATTACTTTACGTGCAAACAAATTACAGTGCCGTGTGCTTTATAAATTTAATATTTCATTCATTAAAAATGTAATTAAATTATATTTACAAAGCGGATTTGTTTCTGTTGAGATTACAGTAAAAACTCGGTATAATAACATTTCTTACGGTCACAAGGATTGAGGTGAAAAATCACATCTTTTGTTTGCCGATAACAATTTCTCTGATGATATAATAATATCAAAAGATTAAAAAAAAGAAACAACATAATTCTGTTTTTAGTATGTAACATAAGGAAAGTTACGAATCATATAAGAATGTTAGAGGGATGTTATTGGGAGGCCAAGGATATCATAGGGATGTCATGGGGATATCATGGGAATGTCATGGAAATGTTATGGGAATGTCATGGGATGTTATAGGGATGTCATAGAGGTATCATGGAGATGTCATGGCAATGTCATGGAAATGTTATGGGTATGTCAAGGGGATGTTATAGGGATGTCATAGAGATATCACAAGGATGTTATACGGATGTCATAGGGGTCTCATGGGAATGTCATGGAAATGTTATGTATATGGGATTTTATGGGAATCTTATGGAAATGTCATGGGGTTGTTATGGGGATGTTATGGATATGTCATGGGGATGTCATTGGGATGTTAGGGGATCTCATAGGGATGTCATGAGGATGTCATAAGGATGTCCTAGGGATATCCCAGGGATGTCATAGGGATATCATGGGAATGTCATGGAAATATTATGGGAATGTCATGGGATGTTATAGGGATGTCATAGGGGTATCATGGGGATGTCATGAGGTTGTTATGGGGATACCATGGTGATGTCATGGGAATATCATGGGAATGTCGCAGTGCCATAAAAATATAATATTGTAGGTATTAAATATTTTTTATAATATTTGCAATTTAGCTACTTTTTCTTATAATAAAAATATAATCAAGAAAAAAAGTTAATTAAAATACTTTATAGAAAAAGATTGTTTCATGATAATTTTGACATGAAATTTGTTATCTTCCCTTTTTTGCATTTACAACTGCTGGCGAGAAGCAAGAGAATGAGAGAGCAAAAAGCAGAAATAGAAATATCGACTAAATATTTTGCCGCGATGCATTATTTTCAGAACTCGATGGCTATTCATGAAACAAAAATTGAAACGCTGATATGCCGCGCCGAACAATGTATTGCTAATTTTGGATTAATTGCTGGATGAGTGCACTTTTTACATATTTAAAAAGCGTTTTGTTTACGGCATCGCCAGAAATGATTGGATGGCAATATCAGCTGTTCAATTAGAAGTAGCAATTCACTCATAATTATTGTGTACTTAAATAAAAATTGACAATCATTTACCAACAATTCAGTATTCACAGATCGGCATTTTTATGTGACTTTTAATTGACAATAGCGAAATATTTGCAACAAATTATTCCCGTTTATATTTGCAATTTCAGTTGAAAAAGACTAATTTAATTTATATATATTCCTTTTATATATTGTTTATATGAAAGAAGATATATATATATAATTGCAAGTAAATTTTATTTTTTCACATTTTTGAAAGCAGAAACTCAAATATTTACAGTTTTTAATCTTATTTCGATTCTGATTCATACAAACTTAACGCATTTTATTTTGAAATTTTAATATTTGTGTTATTTCATTTTGGCTTTCAAATATATGACAAAAGTAAAAATATATAAATCTCTGAAAAAAGAGCAAAACTACCCTTTTTTCCTTAAATCATTTAATTCATTCCATGAAATCAGACTTGATCATATGATTGAAATACTTTTTACATTATTACAATTCCGCTATTTACATACAGAAAGGCACATTTGCATACAGAAAGACAAAGTTATAACTCCAACAAAAAAACTTTGTCATTCTTCCGTAATCTGCTCCAATTGCATTAACCAAATTATTTTATCGGAATTAAATGCATAAAACAAAATAACAAAAAACAATAAAAACAAGCTTCATTTTTCTACCATTTGTCATCGAAATTCACGTTTTTTTTATATTTTATTAAAGTTTTTAATGTTTAAAAAATGTCCATATAATCTTACCTTTTGTAACGAAATCAGTGAAACATTGATGGAAAGGAAAAAATGAAAATCCACAATCTTGGATGGAGGATGTCATAAGGATGTCAGAGGGATATCATAAGGATATCAGAGGATGTCATAAGGATGTCAGAAGGATATCATAAGGATATCATAAGGATATCAGTAGATGTCAAGGAATGTCAACAGAAAGTCAAGAAATGTCAAAATGATGTCACACGGATGTCAAAAGGATGGTCAAAAACAAGTCATAGGGATGCCAAAATGATGTGACATCGATATCAAAAGGATGTTAACGGATGTCAAGAGATATCATAAAGATGTCAACAGGATGTCAAGGAATTTCACAGAGATGTCGAGGAATTTCCTAGGAATTTCAAAATGATGCTACACGGAAGTCAAGGGATGTCATAGAGATGTCAATATAACTTTCAAAGTTTCGTAGGGATATCGGAATGTTATACAGATGTCTTAGGGATGTCATAAGGATTTCATAGAGATGTCAGAGGATGTCAAAAGGATGTTACGGGATTTTATAAGGATGTCAGAGGGATGTCATAAGGATATTAAAAGGATGTCAGGATATGTCATATTGATGCCAAAAGGATGTTAAGGGATGTTATAAGGATGTCAGAGGGATGTCATAAAGATATTAAAAGGATGTAAGGAGATGTCATATTGATGCCACAAGGATGTTAAGGGATGTCATAAGGATATCAGAGGGATGTCATCATTTATGGCGGAATACTGAAATTTCCATCTGGGTAATATTTTTTTTTTTTTAATTAAAAACAAAATAAAAATAAGATACAAATTTTTTAATTCTTATCGTTAAATTAGTTCATGCCCCAACCTCCTTAAATTCGCGAACCGTGCAGATTTTAAAAAGCTCCATTTTGTCCAGAACTGAATCGCGACGATTCTTAAGTAGACTTGCGGACTAATCAAGCCGCAGACAAGCAGACTCACAGATATAATACTTCCCTCCCCCCTCCCCGCCCCTTACCCCCGCGGACTCGTCCCTTTTGGTACCCGCAAGTAAAATAGACGAAGGATGAAAATGAAGCAGGGGAGCAGAAAAAGCACAGATGTCACTGACAGAGTTTTATTATAACGCGCGCACGCGCGCTCGAACGGACTCTCAAGAATAAGAGTGCGAGAAAAATCCCGCGCTTCGGGGCTAAGAGACAATTCTTCTCCGTTGCGGGGTGGAGAAAGAAAAAACAGAGCAAAATCATTTCTCAGAATTAAACCGATGGAAAGAAAAAGCTATATCGGACAGTCTGTTCTTTCTTTTAGGGCCAGATTGAGAATAGAATTAATCAATGTATTGGTAATATATTTTGAATATATATTGTCTAGAAAAATATGTTCTTAATGTATTTTAAATATATTCTTAATAGATTCTTAATATACTTTGAATATATTTTTATATCATAGCGATTTCATAGGGATGTCATAAGGATGTCAGAGGAACATCAAAAGGATGTCACAGAGATGTCAAGGAATGTCAAAAGGATTTCAAGAGATGTTATATTGATTCCAAAAGGATGTTAAGGGATGCCATAAGGATGTCATAGGGATATCATAGGGATGTCAATGGATGTCACAGGGATGTCAACAAGAAGTCAAGAAATGTCATAAGGATGTCAAAAGGATATTAAGGGATGTCATAAAAATGTCATAGGCATATCATAGGGATGTCAATGAATGTCAAGGAATCTTAAAACGATGTCAGGAAATGTCATATTGATGTATTGGTAATATATTTTGAATATATATTGTCTAGAAAAATATGTTCTTAATGTATTTTAAATATATTCTTAATAGATTCTTAATATGCTTTGAATATATTTTTATATCATAGCGATTTCATAAGGATGTCATAAGGATGTCAGAGGAACATCAAAAGGATGTCACAGAGATGTCAAGGGATGTCAAGGAATGTCAAAAGGATTCCAAGAGATGTCATATTGATTCCAAAAGGATGTTAAGGGATGTTATAAGGATGTCAGAGGGATGTCATAAGGATATTAAAAGGATGTCAGGATTTCATATTGATGCCAAAAGGATGTTAAGGGATGTTATAAGGATGTCAGAGGGATGTCATATTGATTCCAAAAAGATGTCATAAGAATGTCAAAAGGATGTCAAAGAGATGTCCAGGGATGTCACGGAATATGAAAATGATGTCAAGGGATGTTATATTGCTGATTAATTTTACCATTTTTATTGCATTTTTTAGTTAATGTTATGTTTTTTATTTAATTTAATTTTAGTGTGTTAAATTTTTTTTATTTCATTTAATTAATTAACAATGTTTTATTTGTCAAAAATTTAAGTTTAATATTTTTTAAGTTTAAAAATTTGTTATTAATTAACACAATTTTTTTCAATTTAAAAAAAAAACATTGCAAAAAAGCATTCCTTTTTTATGGTTAAATATTTTCAAACTTTACTTAATAATAAGAAAATCATAATAATAAAAATTGGTTAATTTTGCATTATTTCCTTTTATTTCATACGTTTTTTGAAGATTATTAAACTTTGAATTAAAAAATATTAATTTTCAAAAATAAATAAATATAATTTTCAAACTAAAATAAAGTGAACAGAAATATAAATATCTTATTCTCCCTGCTTTTTAATTTTTATTTTATATTTTTAATTCTGAATTTATAAATTGGCAAATTATCAACAAAATATATATTTTATATATATTTTTCATAAACATATTTTTAAAATATACAAAGAAATAAATATGAATATGAATTTCATATAAAACTTATATTAAACTACAAAAAAATGTCTGTAAATCAACAAAAATGAATTAAAAAAAATAATTATAAAAATTGTTAATTCAACATACTTCATTTTGATTATAATTTATGATGTCATATAAATTCATTCGTTCAATTAAAATCCATTGAATGAAAAAAGTGCAAACAAATCAAAAGTATAAAATAACTATATGAACTGAATTAATAAAAAATACGAATTATAATTCTATCAAAAAGCGAAATTGCGTACAATATTTTGAGAGCAGAAAAAAGCTACAAAAAACGCCGTTGGATTCCTGGAATTTGAAAGCGAATATAAAAAAACATTACCGAATATTAATTTTCGCGACACAGAACTGTGTTCATCACAGTAATATCTGACAATTTATAACGCAATTGTGGTATTATTAATATCCCCATCCATCGATGACCCAAACTGTATAAATAACGCAATTGTAATTATAACGTGAAATTGAATATAATTAATTTTTACTGCCAATACAATCAATATGAGGTCAAACTCCATTAAGTGATTTATTTCGACTGCTAACGTCGCATTTCAATTTATTCTAATATTTTATAACAAAATTACTGTATCCATAAATTGTGGACATAATTAAAAAGTATATTAAAAAAAAATTTTCAAATGAGGTCTTTTCTGCTCGCGGGCGGAAAAGACCTCATTTCAGACCTCCAGCATTTGTCAAAAATGAGATTTTTCCCGCCCTAGGACGGAAAAGTACTCGTTTCTGTCCTAGGGCGGGAAAAAACTCACTTCTGCCCTCGGGCATTCGACAGAAAATGAGGTTTTTTCAACCCCAGGGCGAAAAGGTACTCTTTCCTGCTCTTGGGCGGAAAAACCCATACTTCAGCCCTCGGATATTTATTAGAAATAATGTCTTCTCTGTCCTAGTGCGGAAAAGACCTCTTTTCAGCCTTTGAGCATTTGACAGAAATGAAATTTTTTCAACCCCTAGGGTACTTTCCGCCCTCGGGCGGAAAATACCTTATTTTAGCCCTCAGGTATTCGTCAGAAATTATGTCTTCTCCACCCTGAGATTTTCCCCGTCCTAGGACGGAAAAGTACTCTTTTCTGATCTAGGGCGGAAACAAATCATTTCTGCCCTCGGGCATTAGTCAGAAATGACATCTTCTCTGCCCTAGTGCGGAAAAGACCTTATTTCAGCCCTCGGGCATTTGTCAAAAATGACGTTTTATCCGTCCTAGGGCGGAAACGTACTCTTCTCTGCTCTTGGGCGGAAAAGACCTCATTTTAGACCTGAGCTATTAATCAGAAATGATATCTTCTCCACCCTAATGTGGAAAAGAACTCATTGCAGCCCTCGGGCATTTGTCAAAATGAGATTTTATCCGCCCTTGGACGAAAAAGTACTCTTTTCTGACCTATGGCGGAAAAGACCTCATTTCTGCCCTCGGGCATTAGTCAGAAATGACAACTTTTCAGCCCTAGTGCGGAAAAGACCTTATTTCAGCCCTCGGGCATTTGTAAAAAATGACGTTTTATCCGTCCAAAGGCGGAAACGTACTTTTCTCTGCTCTTGGGCGGAAAAGACCTCATTTTAGACCTCAGCTATTAGTCAGAAATGATATCTTCTCCACCCTAATGTGGAAAAGAACTCATTGCAGCCCTCGGGCATTTGTCAAAATGAGATTTTATCCGCCCTAGGACGAAAAAGTACTCTTTTCTGACCTATGGCGGAAAAGACCTCATTTCTGCCCTCGGACATTTGTCAGTAAGAAGGTCTAGGGCAGAAAGAGTACTTTTCTGCCCCGATCATAGGTATGAAAAGCATTGAAATCACATTAAGTGTTGCAAATTTCATGTGCGTGAAATTTCGTGTATTTATGTGGTAACGAAAAGATAAAACGTAAAAAAAAAGTAATAAAGTCTTATCTCTATTATATTATATTAGCAATATAATCTTTTTGAAAATGTTGACAAACTTTGCAGCGTCTTTTTATTTTATGCGCTACTTCTTTTACTATCAGTGAATCTCATTAAAATCGCGCGTTCATTTGTGCTTGAGAAAACTCGCGCACCGCAACTTTTGCGCAAATCGAAAAAAATTTGCTTTTTCGCTTTTTTCGCTTTCAGCTTCATTAATTTGATTTCTGCTTTTTTAATGAGCGCCACGGCAAAATTTTATTGCTCGAATAAATTCCACTTATCCGCATCGAATTAATATTGAATTAAATGTAAATCCGCTTTGCTTTTCCCTTTATGGATCCTTTTTTTTTCTTTCTTTTTTTCGTTGTCTTTTTAGGATTTTATTTTTAAAAGCATTTGCCCGGGCTTTTGTTTTGTTTCAGTTTGACGACTGCTATGACTCTTTATTTATAAGAAAAATCGATACCTTATATATGTATATGTATATATATATATATACATATATATTATATATATGTATATATATATAAGTATAGGGTTTGATTATCGTTTTCGTTAATAAGCGCATCCCCAAACGAGAACTTTATTCACTAAATCCGCAATATATATTTCCCAGTGCAATTTTTTTGTTAATCAGCAAAGAACACAAAAGATCGAAGCGGCACAGCACACGGACGCCTGTTGATTTTACGCAATATATATGCCAAACTGCATGCACAATCGTGAAAATACGAAATGTTGATATCAATTGACTGGTTGTTCTTCGTTTTTTTAACACGTTTTTATAACAAATATCTTAAACTATTTTTATTTATCTTTTGTCTAATAATATAATAATAATATGCTTACTACTAAACAAAAAATTGAAAAAATTATTGTTTATTAATATGGCAATTATGTAAAATCTACCGATCCAATTTCAATGAAGTAAATTTCGAGAGAATATGATTTCCATAGTATCTTAGGGATGTCATAAAGATATCAGAGGATTTCATAAGGATGTCAGAGGGATATCATAAGGATATCAGTAGATGTCAAGGAATGTCAACAGAAAGTCAAGAAATGTCACACGGATGTCAAAAGGATGGTCAAAAATAAGTCATAGGGATGCCAAAATGATGTGACACCGATATCAAAAGGATGTTACACGGATGTCAAGAGATATCATAAAGATGTCTACAGGATGTCAAGGAATTTTACAGAGATGTCGAGGAATTTCCTAGGAATTTCAAAATGATGCTACACGGAAGTCAAGGGATGTCATAGAGATGTCAATATAACTTTCAAAGTTTCGTAGAGATATCGGAATGTTATACAGATGTCTTAGCGATGTCATAAGGATTTCATAGAGATGTCAGAAGAAGTCAAAAGGATGTTAAGGGATTTTATAAGGATGTCAGATGGATGTCATAAGGATATTAAAAGGATGTCAGGATATGTCATATTGATGCCAAAAGGATGTTAAGGGATGTTATAAGGATATCAGAGGGATGTCATAAGGATATTAAAAGGATGTAAGAAGATGTCATATTGATGCCACAAGGATGTTCAGGGAATGTCACAAGGATATCAGAGGGATGTCATAAGGATGTCAGAGGAATATCATAGGGACTTTATAGGGATGTCATACGGATGTCATAAGGATGTCAGAGGAACGTCAAAAGAATGTCAAAGAGATGTCAAGGGATGTAAGGGAATGTGAAAAGGATTTCAAGAGATGTCATATTGATTCCAAAAGGATGTTAAAGAATTTTATAAGTATGTCAGAGGGATGTCATAAGGATATTAAATGGATGTCAGGATATGTCATATTGATGTCAAAAGGATGTTATGGGATGTTATAAGGATGTCAGAGGGATGTCATAAGGATATTGAAAGGATGTAAGGAGATGTCATATTGATGCCAAAAGGATGTTAAGAAATGTCATAAGGATATCAGAGGGATGTCATAAGGATCTCAGAGGTATATCATAGAGATGTCACACGGATGCCATAAGAATGTCAGAGGAACATCAAAAGAATGTCAAAGAGATGTCAAGGGATGTAAGGGAATGTGAAAAGGATTTCAAGAGATGTCATATTGATTCCATAAGGATGTTAAAGGATTTTATAAGGATGTCAGAGGGATATCATAAGGATATTAAAAGGATGTCAGGATTGTCATATTGATGCCAAAAGGATGTTAAGGGATATTATAAGGATGTCAGAGGGATGTCATAAGGATATTGAAAGGATGTAAGGAGATGTCATATTGATGCCAAAAGGATGTTAAGAAATGTCATAAGGATATCAGAGGGATGCCATAAGGATATCAGAGGGATGTCATAAGGATGTCAGAGGAATATCATAGGGATGTCATAGGGATTCATAAGAATGTCAAAAGGATATCAAAGAGATGTCAAGGATGCCACTGGATATCAAAATGATGTCAAGGGAGGTCATATTGTTGCCAAAAGGATGTTAAGGGATGTCATAAGGATTTGATAAGGTTATCATAAATTCAGCAACTAATACACTCACACATTTTATATTTATTTTTACTATAAAAATACCAATTACTGAATATAAACGAAAAACACATTTCAATATGCAACATAGTAAAATTATATATGAAAGCATTCTTTTTCAAATATACTTACACTCAACATTGCTAAATTTCATATCTAATTTTACTACGTTTCATATCAAAATATATTTCTTTTACTTCATATTTCATCATTTGTACTTTCTGTACTAAAAATTCACATCAAATGTCTCCACTGTAACATGAAAATGACTCGTTCCTCGAATGTCGAAACATTTTCAACTTATTTCAATTAGTCAATACTAAAAAAAAGGACATCCCGAGTAATCTGTAATTTTTTTAATAAAAAAAGCAGCTATTACGTTCTTTAAAATTAATTAACAGTTTGAAAATGAGAACGCATAACTGAAATAACAAAGATCGTTTTTGTGCAAGCCCCTGGTCTCTATCTTCCATTCAGGCATAAATTTCTAATTACTCTTTTACGAGTTTTGTATCATTGAATTTATCGAGTACTTGAAACAGTCAAAACAACTGCAAATGAAACAAAAGTTCCTTACGCAAGACCAAATTAAACAAAAAACGAAGCAGGAATAAATAAATGAATAAGCAAGAAAAAAAGAGAAACGACGAAGAAAGAATAAATGATTGATCGAGTAGTTTGAAGGACTGTTCTGCAGAAATCCTTTAGGGTTGGTTTTTGTAATGCGCTCGGCTTCTTTTGCATTCTTTATTTCGTATTCTTCGCTTTATTTTCACTGACCCTCTTGCCTGGCTACACTTTATCGCCGTGCATCTTCGTCGTTTCATCTGCATCTCGTCTAAGATTCTTATTCATACATAATTTCGTTTCCTTAAAACATTTTAATTTCGTTTCCATTTCACGAAATATATTCAAAGTTCTCTAAAACTTTTTCTGTTTTTTTTTTTTTTTTTTTTTTTTTTTTAGCGATTCCTTTCATCTTAATATTTCCTTATCACTAATTTAGCCCCGATTTTTGTCATTAATTCTAATTACATTTCATAAATGCCAAAATGACCCGTTTTTTTGTTCATGTGCATAGCTCGGACATTTTATGAATGAATGATGCTTTACTTGAAAGAAGTAGAACGAGAAAGAAAAAAATGGCCGGATTAGTATTTATGTTGATTAAATTCTCTCGTTTTTTGCTTCTTTTCCTTTTTTTTTGCGTTCGTTTGATTTGACAAGACGACAAGTGAATCATTCGTTGAGTGGATTTAGCGCATTTCATATATGGAAAGTGACGATTATAAAAGATGTATAAACCCGCTGACAAACGGACCAGTCATTTTTGACCTATTTTTCAGACAGAAATGTCACTGCTTGTCGTAATATAAAACCGAACATGATAATGGTATTTGTTTTGATGGAAACGAGATTTTATATTCCAAAGTCGTTTGTTGAAATATAGGAACTGTATAAAAAAGATTTATATATATTTATATTCAAATCATCGAGTATGTTTCTTATCTGGTGACACCTTTAAATTTTAAATAGAGGAACAAGTATAAATAAATATATATATGTATTTATATAAATTCGACCATAAGGTTGCCATGGCAACCGTATATAAGAAATTCGACTATAGGGTTGCCATGGCAACCGTATATATGAAATTGGACCATAAAAGTACAATGGCAACGTATATAAGAAATTCGACCATAAGGTTGCCATGGCAACCGTATATATGAAATTTAACCATAAAATTACCATGGCAACGTACATGAGAAATTCGACCATAAGGTTGCCATGGCAACCGTATATACGAAATTCGACTGTAGGGTTGCCATGGCAACCGTATATATGAAATTGGACCATAAACCTACAATGGCAACGTATATAAGAAATTCGACCATAAGGTTGCCATGGCAACCCTATATATGAAATTTAACCATAAAATTACCATGGCAACGTACATAAGAAATTCGACCATAAGGTTGCCATGGCGACCGTATATAAGAAACTCAACCATAAGGTTGCCATGGCAACCGTATATAAGAAATTCGACGATAACGTTGCCATGGCAACTGTATATAAGAAATTTAACCATAAAAACCATAAATATATATATACTTAATTCTTTACTTTAATATTTGTTTTATCCATTGAGATAATCAATTTGAAGCATATCCATTTTTGCGATATAATTGTGCAGAGTTCGTGACATTTTCATTTACTGTTTCAGAAAGGAACTATGTATGTCGAGGTTCGTATATATTTCCGGTGTATAGAACGCTGCTGAGCTTAGCACAAGGCAGCATCCCTTTTGGCCGGCCGGTTTATCCTTATCGGTGGCCAACGGGAAACATAAATCAAAGCGCCTGCACGGCGCTCACGACTAATAATGAGCCTCCCATCGCTCCGCCATTCGAACGCTATATTCAGCCGCTAATAATTCGACTCGCGTTCTAAACACTTGGGACATTCCCCAAAATGACTCTGTCTTTATCGCACATATAATTGCTTCTATTTTACACTCGATCCCGTTTTTACGTGACAAGTAAAAAGTAGTTTATTACAACTGATAAGGAGCCTTTTTTACGCTCAAAGAACGATCTAATTGAAGCTACCGATTTAAATCAAATTTTGAGCTTTGTGCTGATCACGTTTGTGATCCTGCAATTTGATATCAACGGCTTAATTGAGAAGTTTTTTCTGGAATTCGTTTAAGAGAAAGTTATATATTACCAATGGGTTTCGATTAGTTTGCGACTTTTCGCAATTCAGTTTTCTTTTATAGTATTAGTTAATTCCTATGACATCCATCTAACATCCCTCAGACATCCCTATGAAGTTCGTATTACATCCTTGTGACATCCTTTAACATCCCTATGACATCCCTAAGAAATCCCTATGACATCCCCATGATGTCCGTATTACATCCTTGTGACATCCTCTGACATCCCTATGAAATCCTTATGACATCCCTAAGACATCTGTATGACATTCCGATATCCCTACGAAACTTTGAAAGTCATATTGACATCCCTATGACATCCCTTGAGTTTGGTGTAGCATCATTTTGACATCCTTAGGAAATTCCTTGACATCCTGTTGACATCCTTATGACATCCCTTTGCATCCGTGTAACATCCTTTTGATATCCGTGTTATATCATTTTAACATCCCTATGACATGTTTTTGATTACCTTCTGACATCCCTATGAAATTCCTTGACATCCCTATGACATCCTTTGACATCCCTGTGACATCCCTATAAAGTTCCTTGACATCCTTTCGACATCCCTATGACATACTTTGACATCCCTTGCAATCTCTATGACATCCCTATGACATCTTTTGACTTTCGTGTAGCATCATTTTGACATCCCTAGGAAATTCCTTGACATCCTGTTGACATCCTTATGACATCCCTTGACATCCGTGTAACATCCTTTTGATATCCGTGTTATATCATTTTAACATCATGACATGTTTTTGATAACCTTTCGACATCCCTATGACATACTTTGACATCTCTTGAAATCTCTATGACATCCCTATGACATCTCTTGACATCCCTATGACATCCCTATGAAATTCCTTGACATCCTTTCGACATCCCTATGACATACTTTGACATCCCTATGACATCCCTATGACATCCCTATGAAAATCCTCGACATCCTTTCAACATCCCTATGACATCCCTTAACATCCTGCAGCTCTGACATAAAAAAGTGTATATGTTTTGTAATATGAATGATATCGCATCATATGAATATATTTTTCATTTTTTTCTTGATTTAATTTTAATTAATGTTCATGTTTCATTAAATAATATTATACGAAGAAATAATATAATAATATATGATATATTTAAATGTTTCAACTGCATTTTATATTGTAAATTGTCAGTGACAAATATGTGACCATTTTACTTGACTAAAAATGTAATTGTTTATTCAGTGAAACTAAAATTTATTAAATTACAATCCGTAAACCGTTCTTTTGAGTATACATGTAACTTTGACGGCAAATATATGTTTAATATTAAAGCAAAGTTAATTATGTTTACGTAAGAACAATACTTGTATATAATATAAATTAAAGCCCCGTTCATTTTCATTATATACATTATTTATTTCAATATTTTGTCGACTCGTTGAATATTAATCGAATTAAGGCTGACGTTTATTTATGTCGCGATAACATTCGGCAATTATAATTATATACTCAATATACGTGTTTAATAAGTAAAATCAATAGAATTGGTAATTTAGTTCTTGATGCTGTAATTAATTGTTAAAATATCATTAAGATGAAACGTTAATGGAGTGCAAAGTTTAAATGGTCATAACCTCACTTTTTTACATTAATTTAGTACATTGCAAAATAAAAAAATTAATGAAATAATTTTTTATATGTAATTTTATATATAATTATATAAAAATTATTATTATTATTATTTTTAAGCCAGTAAATTAATTTAATTTAATTTTAAATGTTTAATAATAATAATAATAATAATAATAATAATAATAATAAATTAAAATTTTATTTTACAATTAAGTTTTTAAATTAACTGTAATTCTTAATTAAATCATTTTTAAAGTTAAATCTCCGAAAAATAAGCCTAACTAAATTAATTAAAACGCCGATTAATTATGTTAATTAATGATGGTTAATTTAACTACAATTAACTTAACTATGAATAATTCGCCAATAATCACATTAAACGTTATCATATATTTTGTATAAATTATGTGAAGCAACAACTCACTGTTCCAAAATTACTGAAAAATAACGTAACATGCTCTGTAATCGGATTTCACAGTCCTCATTTCATTTTTTTCCCACATATGATGAAAAAAAAGAAAATTCATTACTAAATATGAATGTCATCTTTTTTACATAAAAATCTGATATGTGAACATTTTTTATCAAGCATAATTTTTCGACATTATTTCATGTAGTTTTATATTATGAAAAGCTACATTAATATAAGAACTTATATTTTTTTTTCTTTAATTATATTAATTTTCTTCTTTTTAAATAACAAATTCAAAAACAAATTTTTTAATCTTCAAAAAATAATCTTTAATTTGTAAAAAATTTTAAATTAAAGATTTTAAAATCTTGTATAATTTTTAAAAAAGAATTTAAGAATTTATAATTAATTTTTTTTTCTTTAATTATATTAATTTTCATTTTTTTAAATAATAAAATCTTTTGGATTAAAAATTAGTCTAATCTTTAATTAAAAAAGAATTTTAAATTAAAGATTTCAAAGTCTTTTGTAATTTTCAAAAATCTTTTTTAATCTTCAAAAAATAATCTTTAATCAAACAAAATTTAAATTAAAGATTTCAAAATCTTTTATAATTTTAAACAACTTTTTTCATCTTAAAAAGTCCATTAATATAAAAGTCAAATACCATAAACCTGAAAAATCATTTTTTTTCTTTTTTACAACACATTACAATCCACCTTACAACGCTCCAAATTCCATCTCATCTCAGTTCTGCGTAAACGAACGCAAAAAAAAAACACGAAGACAATGATAATGAGAAAAGATTCCCGACATAAAAAAAATACTGTTAATTATTCGAAGCGTGTATGGCGCGTGCGAGTTAACATCCTTCCGAATCCTTTTGGGCCACGCAAAAAAAAAAAAAAAAAAAAAAAAAAAAACTTCGCGAAATTACAGACGGCTGGCTGGATCTTGCATTAAATCGCGCGAGCGTATATACGCGCGTTGATTCAGATTTGTGGTCGTAGGTCATGAACCCCCCCCCCCACCCACAGAACATATATACGTCGGCGGTTATTACACGCTTCCGTGGATCCCACAATTCCTCGGATATATTCAAAGCATTGTGTCAGCATTCAGAAAACAGTACTTCGCAACGTAAATGGCGCGATTTTTGGGGGTGCTGGTTATGCGCATGCGCGATTTGTGCCATGTGGGTTACATACTTTTTGCGTGTGTTGTTGTTGTTGTTGTTGTTGCTGAGTCGACGAAAAATGCGAAGAAAAATGCAAAAATAAAGCGCCTCGTCAATTAGCGGACCATTTCGAATTCAGCCCCGGCACTCAATTAAAGCGCTTGACGTTTCCGCCCCGAAATCACAATAGAAATCGGCGAGCTTCAGCGGCGCTTTTTTTTTTTTTTTTTGTTGTTCTTTTTTTGCGC
>JABFPJ010003498.1:0-15972 GCA_022817425.1 Gryon sp. ZL-2020 | reverse complement strand
TTTTTTTTTTTTTTTTTTTTTTTTTTTAATTACAGGTGAAATGAATTCATATTGATTTTAAGAAAATTAATACATGTAAATTGCTACCTCTTATCTCTCTACTACAGAATTCATTTAATTTAATGTAATTAATGCAATCTGAAATCTTTCTCAATTACTTAACTCAACTACTCAAAATTAATCATTTTCATTTAGAAGTATATTTTATCCCTAAATCTTAAGCAGATATATTTATTTTAATTTATGCATTACATTATCATTTTATATTCATTATAATATTATTTGCTAATGTTATTGCACTCTAGTAATTTGTTTTCGCGCTAAGAAATATTTATCTTATAAACATAATCGCGATTATTTCAATCTTCGGATCATTCTCATTGATACGCTTCAAACTATGGGAAACTGCGCCAATTATAACATTTCGAAACGCCGAATTCAGTTAGACCTTTTAAACCAGACAATAATATCAGTACTGCATCAAAAAACCACACTAAGCGCCAACATTATTCAGCCAACTGTTTCCTAACTAGGACCCAACCATTAAACCCAAAGTCCAGATCAAATTCTTATTTTTCCTTCGTCTTCTTCTGTGTATACACTCGTGATCAGTTCACTCTCCTTTTTCTCATTCTTTCTGGCTACCGTAAAATCGGAAATGAATCGGCGTAGCTGCAAAATCGGTGCACGTTTGGCCTCGGCCTGACTCGGCTCAATTAAGGAAATTTATTTCGTCGCTCTGTCCAAAGCGATGGAAATGGGGCGAGTGGCTCGAAGGGGTGCTACAGGCCAAAACCAAAGGAGCGGTAATTGACGGATCGACTCAGTAACGATCTCGACGCCGCGCGTATATGGTAATTAGGACGCCGATCGCGATAATAAATTTCGGCATTCTGCAGATCATTACACGAACCCTTTTCCTTTCTTACTTGTTAGCAATGAGTCGATGTCTGTTTGAAAGATATTGATGATATTTTATAGTTCGTTTTTATGATATTACTCGGTAGATTTGCAGTAACAATTCAGTTTATTAGTATCATTGACTTATTTCATTCACTTTCTAAATAAAAGTGCATAAAATACGCCAAACTTGACTTGCCAACTTTATTTTATATGTTTACATTTAATATAAAATATATTCAATTTTTATATTGAAAAAGTAAAGAAAACAGACCTTAGTGTTATATGCATTTACAATAATATTTTTAATGTATTACAAATAAATTGTTCTTTATTTATTAGAAAAAAATGTTATGTCAATCATTTTATTAAAATCATTTGAAAAGTGTAAAACTAGTAAAATGAATACATAAAATTCTGAAACTTTGTAGTTGTATGTCTTTTTGTATAAATTAGTAAAAACATAACTTATAAATATTTTTTTAATTTCTTAAAATAAGATATAAATAATTTGTTTATTTTATTTATGACATTACACATGCAATTAATTATTGCATGTGTAATACAATAATTAATTAGTGAGTATTTTAATAAAAAATACACACTAATATTTTAAGCTCTATAAGATATAATAATTAATTGCAAATATTTAATATAAAAAGAAATGATTCCATTTATTTGAAATATACTTTAAATATTTTTACAATTACATTTTAACTATTATATAATTAAAAAACTATTTATTTCCGTTACTAAAATAAGTAATAGAAAACAAATTCTACTTAAATTGTGTAATCCAATGTAAACTTATTGTTAATATATTAAAAATATCTTTTAACATTAAAAAAAACATTTTTGGACAATGTAAATAGTTTTTCATTTCAAAATCAGGAGCAGATTTTATTAGCACAAAAATGGCCCAGTTAAACGGCCCAGTATCTAGATAGTTACTGTACATCAGTACATGTACTGTAATTAAATAAAGTACTTTGATTAGTGAAAATATAATATTTCTTATGCATGAGTTCAGTTTTAGTAACATTATCGCGTATTTTAAACAGAAAAGTCCATTTTAAAATAGACTATAAATAAATATAAACGAAATAGACTAGAATAGAGATAAAATAATTTAGCAAATTCGGTTCAAAGACTAGCTAGTATCTGACTAGTTGATGAAATATAAATTAGATTAGGTATTTCTTAAAATGTAATGAATCATCATTAAGGTGATATATCAAGCTCACCCAAATGTTTATTTATTTCGGCAGCTTTTAAGCAAATACACAATAATATTTTTACATAAAAACTATAATTAGTAATTCATATACTCAAACTAATTAATCCAAATGACTTTTGTTTATATTTATCGACAGTACTTTGCTCTGTAACTGACAAAAGATTTGCTCCGTAAAAATACGATAATATATCACCTTACTGTGACAGGTATTGGTTAATAATTTATACAATTTATAATATATTATCCTTTTGGTATAAGTTTATCTTTTCAATAAATATAAATCTTTGTTCTGTATTAATCTAAGAAATCAATAACATCTCAGACAAGATAACTTTTTTTACTGTATTACAAAAACTAATATTACAATACTGCTAAGAACAAAAAATATATAATTGTCTTGAACTCTATTTAAAAATTGTTAAATAGTTCAATAAATTTAGAAAATATAAGTACTTTGAAATGTCGAAAATGTATAAGTTTATTAAATTAATGTCACTTTTTATGCTTGCCTATTTACCGAAAAAGAACAGCTTCATAACTGTTCATCAAAACTGAAAAATATATGTAAGAATGTTTTCAAAACTATAACTGCTAATGACAATATATCCGCAAGTCCTCACACTTATGATCTAAGCCACTGAACTTGGAGCGCATTAACGTCAAAGCACGTTCCCATTCGCTCAATAATTCAATTAACCTGACGACAATTAAACGTGCATAATGATCATAAGATTGAAACGAAATCGACGTCAACAAACGATGTGTGTGCCGTTCGTACAGTGTGCTTTGAAAATGCCACGATAGTCTAATGGTTGCATCTCAAGTGCACTGCATCCATCCAACATCGAATTTCACGGGTCGTCACGGGCGCGGTTACGCGCATTTTCGCGATCCAGGCGCTCACAGTGCACGCCTGATTAGTAGGGGTTGTCGATGATCGCAGCTAGAAAAAAACAACAGCAAAGAAAAAACAAACGAACGAGCAGACGAAGCGGAGACGCGAGTTAAAAGGAACGAAGGCTTCGATTTTCCGGAATTCAATCGTAAGGATACGATTAGCAGAGGAGCTTTAGGCTCGGTTGTTAGCCGGCCGCTTTGCTATAGACATTCCGCTAATTGGAGTCGTTCTCTTTGAAGTCACAAGTCCATAAGTATGCACAACTACGATTACACGCACTCTTGCTCGACGTACGTGCACGTGCATTGTAATTTCACATAACTCCAACCCCCACATTCAACCTCTTCTTCCGATTTTTTGCTGATCGATATTGACCCAAATTCGATTCACATATCGGTATTAAACGTCTTTAAGTGACTCGATATCAAGTTCTTAAGAAATAAGATCTTGGAACTAATTAAATGACCCGTGATGGAAATATAATCGATTATGTATTATATATATATGACTTTAAAAGTTAACAAAGCCTATATTTGAAGAAAAGTAAACATGTTAACTATAGTTTCAGACAAGATTTTATAAATTTAATCTTTTTGCTTGTCAAGAGCCTTATATGGATAATTTGTTCGCCGCTGGTAAGAACATAATAGTCTGTATAACAAAGTGCTCTTTTATATATAACAAGGATTTCAAAAATAATTTATTGCTGTGTAAGTTATTTTTATACAAAAAATTTATAAAAATATGTAGAACTGTTTATAAACATTAAATATATAAAAATTTATTGCATGAATGAATGAATTATAAAATTATAATTAATCTAAGATGTCATTACTTTACATTACATTATTACGTAAAAAATTGTCTGAATTTGTTAAAACTCAGAAAACTGATATAACAGACACTTAATAAAAAATATTAATAAAAAAACTTTTACCGAATGGGCTGGCTCAGTGGCTAAGGCTGCCAGATTCTCATTCGGGAGGTAGCGGTTTCAATACCCACTACTGGCCACTTTGATCAGGTTTTCCGGGGTGGTTCCCGATGGTTCCTAGGTCATTAATCGAATGTCGGAGTATGTTAATTGAAGTTGAGCCACGGCTCGCAAATTTTAGGTCAATGACTCTTATCAAAAACTGTCTGTTCGTATATGTTTACATGTCTAGTGTTGTCATTCTCCGTCCCGTATACGCAGAAGTCGGCAGAACGGGTGTAATGTGTTTGATTTTTTTTAAACTTTATTTTTAGAAAAACGTAAATGTTTAGTTTTTAGGCAATGATATTGGATTACCGCCATATTCATTTTAAAAATTTGCTTATATGTAAATTTTAAGGTTAAAGATTAATTTTAACCTTATTCAATTTCTGGCATCCTATTTCCGTATGATATAACGGATATATTTTCTTGCAAATATTTCCGTATGAAATTTCTGCAAGAAAATTGATTTTTTTTTTCAAAATTACCATTATAACCTGTATTACTTTTTTACATATCAAATTCACGTTTAGTGAATATTCGAAACGTTTGTTTATTCTAATTTTTAATTTGAATTTAATATTCAAATCATTTGTTTATTTGTCGATTTATAAAGTTAGTGTTCTGTACGGGAACTTTTTTGGACCATAATTTTGCATTATTTTGTCGTTAGATTCTACAAGTACAGTAAATTTCCTATAAGAACTACTGTTTTTCTATTTATTTCAAACCTAGATTATTTACGAGATATGACGTTGAAAAACATAGTTAAAATCCATCAGTTTGGGCCTTAATGGGTTAGTAGAGTTAATTTATATTAAGCAATATTTCACTTAAAAGTAGATCTTAGAAATAAAGCAACAATTTAATTATCTTTTCATGTTGCAGGAAGTAAAACTTAAAAAAATCTCAACCGTTCTTCGCTATTCGATGAAAAATTATACTCCATTTCTTTTGAACTATTGCAGTGCCTTATTTTCTACGTGTCTGACAGAAGTACGCCTGTAACTTCAAAAATATGATACGCACCAGAACTGAAGTTTCGTGCATTGTATTACGTATTTCCCGTAAATTGAATATCGATATATTTTTCATGTTGTACAATTCATACTGCATGTAAGGATACAAAAGCGTAAATAATTTTTCAAACTTTGATAAGCTTAATTCCATATCAATATGTTTTGCTTTGGAAGCTAAATAAGCGAGATAATTCAGAATAATATCACCGTAGATAATTTTGTTTTATTACGAATTGGACACTTTCAATATGTACTTCTATTAATAATATCCTACATTCAAAGTTGTATTTCAATCCAATTTAACTATTTTTTATATTATTTCAAGAACACTTAAATTAAAATATGTTTCAGAACAAACTTGTGTGTATAATCTAATCCAGGCAATTATATAGTTAAATAGGATTAATGTAATCAATGTGACTCACGTGTTTAATACGAAAGCCAAATGTCTCGGACATAAATGTATAAATTCAGACATACGTTGTATAACTTGTAGTATATACATACAAACATGGAGGGTTGCTTGCATTCAGGGGCATAATTATGTTAGTTTTGTTAACATCATAAGAAATTGAATAATAATGATAACAGTAAACATCATGCAAATGTTATAATGAAAACTGTATTATTATAAATTAAAACAACAATCCATACTAAAAACTTTAACATGCATAAAAATTGAAACAAACCAAAGAAGGTATTTAATTGTATGTTTATTCCTTATATGGCATCTGGAAAAAAAAAGTTTGGATGATGCATAGTTTTGATATATGAACGGAATTGTTGTAAAATAAATAAAATCTTTAATAAATAAACATTTTAATTGATTAAAATAAAATAATTAAGGTGAATGCACCAATTATTAAAACATTATTCACTATTAGAAAAAAATATATTTAGAAAATATATTTTTATAAAAATAATATAAAAATAATTTAGAAAAACAATCTTTCTCATATGTTTTTGAATCCAATGGATACCCTAAAATTTTACATAGGCAATAATACTCGCGTTAATTAAGCAAATACTAAAAACAAAATAATATCTCCAAGAAAGAAAAAATGTAAGTATTGAATACTTGTGGATAAAACAAACAAAGTAACAACTAATGAAAACGAATATTGGTACAAGTGCGCGGAACTCAGATAAAATGGAAGCACGTAGCATCGCGATACGTTATGGGAACACATTTTATGAACTGAATAAAGTATCGCGATGCCAGGCGTAATGCCTCGACCATTTACCAAGAGTTATTACCCAACATTGCCTAGAATCGACGCCGAATCGAGCCTTTAGATTTGACGAAGGAGCGTCGTTCGAGTGGGGCAATTTTTTTAGTTTTCACACTTTTACGAATAAATTTTGCTGAGACAAATGATACGTATGTCGCCCATTTAAAGTCAATCTTGTACTCGCGTTTTGTACAAGATACGACAAAAAAGTCTCGTTTTTCATATACGAACAATTTTACAAAGGTGCACAAATCATCGAGTTTATTACACCGAAAACAGTGCAGATTTATATACACTACTTTGTTGTTGTTCTGTATGTGATACTATGTTATATTGACAATACTTTTCTGCATATTTGCATAACATGCAGTATTGATAATTTTTTTTAAAATAATTTTTTTTAATGAAAATTTTGAAAAATCAATAAAAAATGAAATATATTTCAAAATAACACATTGCTAAAATATAGGATTGACAGGTATACACAACCAAAAGTCACAAATGTATGTTGTCCGTTTTGTTTTTTCTAGAAAGTCATTTTTGAGGCTTTAGCATTATTTACCCTAATTTGAAAATAAAAAGTTTTTTTTTCAAAAAAAAAAAAAAAAATAAAAGATTTATACAAATCAACAACTTTTTCTCCATTAATTGCTATAGTTAATGTGTGGTGGCTGTAAGTTGTAACAATATCTAAAATTTACATTCAATTTTGAAATTTAAATACTCGTGTATTTTTAATGTTAATCCACTTCATCTAATAAAAACATGAATAAAGTTGTATATTTCTGATGGACAAAAACAGAAACGTGTATGTGAAAAGCAATATGCTAATCAAAGTGCAAGTGATAGTCAAACGCCAGGACAATTTACCGTAGTGGGTGAACGCGATATATAGCTATATCTCTGTTTGAAAAGACCGATGCGCTTCGTATCGACTACCAGTAAGTAGATTACTTGTCTGGTGCCGTGTCTAGATTCCCTCTTACATCTTTCTTCCCCTAACTTTCTTTCCCTTCTCGTTGAAAATACAAATACTTATACTCAGCAATGACTGAGAATGAATTCCAAATGTCCTCGTTTTATATTGTAAGTGAAAAGTGATGTAATTCGTTTTATTATTATAACTTATCTGGCGAAAAAACGAACGTTAAGTTTTGAACAGTCGTACGGACATAAAAATTTATTCATTTTCGAAAAATTGGAAAGTTATCGATTCAGTCGTCCAAACACATATTTTGCAAATAACAGTTTATAAGTGCTGATCTTTTATTCACGAAGATTTGTAAAATGATAGAAATACTAATTAAATATTTTCTATTTCCATTTCAAATTTAATTTCCATCATCGGTTTAGTTTGCTTTATGCATGTGAATTTTTAACTTTAACTTCAAAAGAAAAATTTTACTACGATAGAAAAGCATACATTCTTTTTTTGTATCTTGTTTTTTATTTTGATATATAATTAATTATTTTTTTAATTATAAAATTATATATGTTTTAACTTGAATAATATCATAATTCTTGATTTAAAAATATGACCAATAACTGTCGAAAATAATGTAAATTTAAATTGCAATTTTTCGTAAATCATATGGCAAATGAGCGATAAATAACATTTTTAAGGCGCACAAAATAAGCGCTGTGATTGGTTGCTGTAAATCTTGATGACTTCGGTTAGTCCTAACTAAATCGTAGTGTGAAACCGCAGGACTGTCATTAACACCGAGCCCGTTCATGTCTGCTTTTTATTTTTTACATATATTTTGTTTCATTTGTATATCTCTTGTTTTTCATGTGATGTTTCTCTGTAGAGAATTTCATTTATAAGTCGTAAAAATTCGTAGACACGAAAATTGTGTGTCTTTTTGTTTCGGATAACAATCGTCTTTTGCGATTCTTCCGTTGAAATACAACAATCAGGTTTGTCAGTTGTAACAAGTTGCGCAGAGCGTTTTTCCGTTACAATCACTGTCAATTACGACTTCAATTTTAACGAACCACTATTAACTCAAAAATTTCTTGTAAATTCGTGTCATGTCATTCCATTTCCTAACATCATTATCATAGCAAATGATTTATTTAGTAAAATAAATGAAAGTTTTATTTACAGCTATACAGTGAATAAAAATATCGCCTAAAACTTGTTAGAAAACTGTTTAGCAATATTATATATTCATTGTTTTTACTTTATCTATCTTAAACTGATTTCAAATTATATTTTAGAAATATTATCTAGAGAACAAATTTCATTTAGTATGTAAAATACATGAAATTTGTAACAATTTTTAAATCTCGGATAAATTTTAAATTGAAACAAAATCACATTTTTATAGATTCAATATTTATACTTTTATTTAGAATATCATTTTAATATAATGTATATTATTTAAAAGTAAATTTGAATTTTATTTTATGAGAATAAAGAACAAAATAGAACGAGGAACAACTTAATTTGAAAAAACGGGCATAAAAATCAATTTCGTATCTTTACAATCTAAATAAAAGTCAAAATACATTTCAGTGTATATGCTAAACCGTATCATAGTGATTGTAACTGTACGACGGAAATATATTATCTGTGCAATAAAATTGTAATAGCACATTAAATAATATTTCGCATACCATATCTTTTCCATTTCATCTTCCACACAGACGGAATACTTTCTTCGACAAATGCTTGAAGATTAAATTTATTTCGTTCAATAAATAATCTCTCATCTGTAAAAGCAATGCAACTGTGTATAATCAAATTACGTTATTCATTCAATTGACTCAATCAAAGAAATTAATTTGTGTTATTATTCAATTAAAAAATGGCTTTTAACTAGAGATTGCAGTACACTTAATTTTATTATACTAACAGGTTTTATTGCTCATTTTAGTATATCCATCAATAATATCTACATAAGAATATTACATAAATTGAAAAGTAAAGGCCAAGTACAACAAAATCAAACATAAGCATTTAAAAAACAAAAAATCTCCACTTTTATTCAAAGAATGAATTCAGAATAAAAACATAGAAACATAAATTTAGTAATAAAAGCAAAATGATTATAATTACAGAAACATAAAACGTGATTCCTATCCAAGAAGAAGAAAACAACGTTTTCTTATTTTCCGCGAAAAATAGCGATTTTTGAATGTTAATATCTCACAAATGGATAGATCAATTTGAAATTATTTTTTTTTCAGGTCGCTGATGGCAAAAATATTGTATCAACAATTATTGCAATTTTGTTTTTTTTTTTTTTTTGCTGTTTTTGTATTTTGAAAATCGGCATTTGTATCTGATAAAAGACACATTAGTGCTAGCCTCACAAGAAAACGATCGTTTTTTTGTGAGGCTAACACAAGCTTGGTCAAGTCTTACTATGTCTTTTGAATACTAATTTTTGTTTAATAATTTTATTATAAAAAATAAAAAAGTGATAATTTATATTGCAAAATCTTATAAGAAAATAAGGAAAAATAATGTATATTGCAAAATTGTTCATAATTATATTGCAAAATCTTATAAGAAAATAAGGAAAAATAATGTATATTGCAAAATTGTTCATAATTATATTGCAAAATTATCTTTGTTTCTATCTTTGCTTATAATCGTTCTAAGATCTCGATCAAGTTTAAAGTTTTATAAATCGTTATGTTTAAGTGTAAAAAAAAAAATGCAAAAATGTTTTGAAACTTTCTCTGTCAACGCAATTAATGATAGCTGACTTACATTTTAGTTATTTTACACTTTCTGTCACTGATTACATACATGTTGAATTTGATAATTTCTCTTACGAAACCTTTTGACCTCATCACATATTGTAACAAGAAAAGTATTATTTTCTCCGATTACGTCCCACTTTTTTCCGGAATTTCAGAGAAAGTTTTAATAAACCTTCAACAACTTCGTCGGAACTGGTTCGGTGTTTTTTTTGCATTTTAAAATGACTATTAAACAGTTAATGATTATATTTTTTATAAAATAATGTTACATTCGCACTTCTATAAAGACAACCAAAAATAAATTTCTTATTCACATCATTTTTATGAAAAATAGTATTTATTATAATAAAAAATATTTTCCACTTAGACTGCATAAAGCCACATTAACTAAGCGTCGTAAATAACTCCTCTAATTCGCAATAATGTTACTTATGTTGCAGAATTTGACTGCGGCACTCATTCATCATCTATAATTGCATTTAATTAGAAGTTATAATGCTTCATTTTTCCACACTAAATTATAATGCAATTTTTAATTTAAATTACGTATGTAATCTAACGTGATGGAATATTTATCGGGACAAAAATTTTTTATACAATTGAAGAAAAATATATTATTACATTTATAATGACATGAAACCTATTTAGAAAATAAATAAAATAATTGCAATAGTACATTTTCATGTCTATAAAAAACATGTTTTATTATCGCAAATAAAAATATCTAATTTATATTTAATATACGTTTCCATGAATTGGAAGATTCAATTTCTATAAATTATTACAATTAATTTATACTTGATAATTGCATGAATAACAGTTATGTTCCAAACAATTCAAACCAGTTTTATTTAAATAAATAGTCATGTTTATTTACAATTATTTCAACAGACAAAAGTTATATAAAATTATACTACATTTTTATCACTGAAATACACAGATTTTCCATACTTTATATATAAAATTATTTATAAAAACATAGTATAATTGAACATAACCTTTTTTTAGTAGCATAAATAATAGAATACTGAAATAAATTAAAAGAATGAATTAAGTTGAATGCATTTTTGTATTTCTTTTAATTTATTTCAGCTGCTATTAGCATTTAGTCAATCCTTGTTTTCCTTGTTTTGTTTTGAATAGTAAAAATAATTATAAATATCTGTGTTCACAAGTGATTTTTCATTACGATCATCCCAATGACCATCATCCTTTCTGTTACTGAAAAAAAATTTTTTTAAGGATTGAATTTTACTTAACAGAGACGATAAAAATGACATTTCTTCTTTCTCTTTTGGCAACTGAAATATTATTTGTTGATGCAAAGGAACTTGTACGTTAATACTACTAGACTCTTTTGGTGGAGTAGATTCTGAAATCAGACAAAAATAAACCATTTTTTCGACATAAATTTATAACGAAACAACGAACATTTTTGTTGAATTCCAGATTATAGAACAATAGATTTACCAAATAAATCACTCGACCAAACATTTGATGATAACTTTTCATCATCATTCCAAAGTCCATCAAGTTTGGATGGGTATATGACTTTCGGATCAGGTACACTATATTCATCATCAGACCATCCAAGAGATCTAAACTTTTCGCTGTCCACGAATAAGTTGTTAATATTATTAAATCATTATCATTTTTGAATAATAAAAATTAATATTTGTATATAAAAATATAGCAATAATAAAGTAATATTTATCATTTTTAATAAAAAGGAAAAACACTTACTCATGTATTTTATCCAGTTGCCGCTTTTCGGGAGCAATCAATGGAGGATCTACTATCTGAACGGGCAAAGGGTAGTAATGTAAGTGATAATGATGAACATCTGGCTTCTCTTTTTTGTCTTTATTTGAAAACAGATTCCAAAGCCTTTTATGTCTGAAATATAAATGATTATTAAATGATTTTTGTATTATTATACTACAATAAGTATGTTGTGTATTTCAAAATGTGTATTTTATTTTAAATTGAATTGCACGTAACATTTTCAAAATAATTCTTTACTTTTCAAGTGTATTTTGTAATGTTTTTTGAATAAATAATCGAACAAATGGCGTGATAATAAGCGTAAAACTTGAAATGTTTGAAAATTAATTTGCCATTACTATCAACAAATTCGTCGATGGATCGTGCGCAGAAGAGATAATATATAATCCCTTGAATATAATTCCTCGTCAATTAGTATAAAGCTCCAATTTCCAAAAGCGTACTCATTTACTCGCTATTTACGTATATCCACAAATGCACGATTTGTACAGAGGAGGATGCACCATTAACAATTAGTTTTAAATCGTGTAAGAAATTGTATAACCGTATAAATTATTTGTATCCCCATTAGTGCTCATTAAACATCGACAGTTTGAACTGATGATCAAATTTAAGAAAAATAAAACAATTGGTGTAGTTGATAAAATATAAATTATCTACTTTTTTTCTCTTTACAAATTTTGTTACAGTATTTTTTTAAAAATTGGGCAAAAGTCCCAATTTAAAAGAAAATTTTCAACATTAGTTAAACTAATGTGTAAGCAAAATTTGAAGAAAACTCGAAAAAATAATACAGCATTTTGTAAAATTGATTTTCTAAACATAAAGTTGAATTATTTTTATATTATAATACATTATATTATATAATATAATTCATATTAAATTAAATCTTATATGTTATACAATTTTATTTAAGATATTATATTTATATACAAAGGAAAAAGACAAAAATATGAACTTTTTAATTCAATCTTGTATTGTTTTTAAAAAGTACTTACAAATAAGAAATCTTATAAAAATATTTCTGTTATAATTCTACATTAAAATATAATGTTTCATAAAACATGAGAGTGGCAACTTAATCCGTTCTAAAGCACCGCGATCTCACTTAAGCACATTTATTAAATCGAACAAAGATACTTATAAAAACATTAATCATTAACTTATTATACACATATATTCAAAGTATCTCTAATACAATAATAAAAATATAATCTTAAATGTATTTATTATATTATTTGTTCTCCAACTTATAGTATTTTAATTTTTTTATATTTCTAGATAATTTAATTTTCCTTAAATATAAATATAACAATATACAATAATTATTTATTAGTATATTATTTAAAATTATTCGACCATATAGTAATCATGATGCATATAAGAGATACAAATAAATTATAAAGTCTTATGTGTTCCAAATTAAAAAAAAATATAATAGAAAAGTTGAATCATTAATTGTAATTGGTTTGAAAAATTTATACATTATTATTGAACAGCTCGTACGAAATACACGCATTTCTCTAGTACATACATATATATAAAATTCAATTAAAATTTTCAGATTTTATATATGACACTGCTATATCCTATAATAAAATAGTTAATTATTAATTATTAATTAATAAATATTATTTAATTAAAACTGAAAGCAGAATTTAATTGTTAATTAAAATACAATTTTTAATGAAACTGATTAGAAACATAAACAAAAATAATATACTAATGTAATATCTGTGTGATAATGTTTTTAAGTTATCAGAAATATTATACAAATATATTATTTTCATGTTTGATAACGCAAAAAATATATTATAAATGATAGAATAATTGGTTAATTTAAGTGAAACAGGTACCAAAATTGCTATATGAAACAAGATTTCATAGATAAAGAAAGAAATCTTTCTTATTCCTGTTACTACCTGGAAAGTGATATTTTTCATATCCGTTGGTGATGTGAAAAGTAAAACTTTAAACGATACCAACGTTATTTTGCTACAACATGAAAAAGTGCTACTTTTTATGGTAGTATTGCGAAGATTAATAATCATTGTGTAAAAAAAGTTAGCTGTTTTACAAATATTTCTTAGTAAAAAAATAACTTAGTAAATATTAATAGGTATAAAAATATCTGTGACGTAAAATTTGGATACTCAAAGTGGTATCTTTTTCGAAAAAGTAACAGAAAAAAGTCATGCTTGCCTAGAAAACGAATCATATCTGTGGGTAGATGACAACTCTCGCATTTAGCTCGGGCCATCCTAACCCTACCCACAAATAATACCTCATTTTTGTATTTTTAAAAAAATAATTTTTATTTGTTCAAAAACTATTTTTATTTATGTTTTCAATTATAATTAATATTCGCATGATTTATTCGAATATTACATGACTGTTTAATATGAATGACGCATGTTTTTCTTTATATGGATTAATTATTTAATTTACATCAAACATTATATGATCCATTACCTCGTATACCACGAAATCTAATTAATTTTACAGATCATAAAATACGAAACGTCTACTGGGGTAGGCCGAAAATGCGCAACGCAAATAAACTAACAATTAAATCAGAACTAAATTGCAACACCAAATCTGCAGCCTGTCTATGCACTCTTCATAATTCGTTTGTGTTAAATTAATTCACATTTTGTTTGTTGATTTTATTCAAAATTTACTGGATGTACCTACACCCTGGTAATTAATATCACATACATAATTATAGGATCAATCGAAACGGCCAGCGTAACCGTAATTAATTCGAATTAGTCAGTTGGACCTATATTATACCCAGAACATCCATATATTTTCTCTTGTCAAGTAAACTTTGAATTATTCAATTAAAAATATTAAGAACAGAAGGTGGCCAAACATCGATACTCATTATTCCAATGATTGTGCATCAGTCTTATAAATTTGGTCAAAAGAAACATTAAAATGCATGTTTCACTGAATAAAAGAATGACTTTTTTAATGTAATTTACATGAAACTTTATTTAAAACTGTGAACTGACTTGACAAGAATTGTTCAAACTTTTTTAAGTTATTCGATGTAATTTTTCGTGAAATAATAGATTTTTCAATTGAAAATATACTCACGGGTTGAAAAATATTCCTTCTGATATAACAACTAACATGAGGATCAACAGCTACAAACGAAAACCATTCACTATTAAATCAGAAACTATAATCAATATCACAGAACAAAAATAAAGAATTCTCACAAAGTAATGAAGGAAACACATAAGTTTGCACAAAATTTATATATCTATTCCTTCAAAGCACTGATAAAACATAAAAAATTACGAAGAAAAAATTAAATTATATTTGATTAAAAATTTGAATTGATTAAGTAAACTTAATGTAATTACTTTTAACATAAGAATAGTTTTCATAATGATATTCCAATCTACAGTCAAATGATAGCACAGTAAGAATCATAACCAACTAAAGCAATACTGCAAAACGAGATGACTTATATTCAAGTGTTCAGTCTATCTTTCTAATAATTTTACATCTTACTTCAACTCTCCCTCTTGTCGTGGACACGTCAACTCCCATGGGTCTTACATTTCTCCAACAGTAGTGTTTCTAGTTGGTTGACACTGACATTGCCGCGTGAAACAGGATGTGTGTAAAAAGTTTGTCCCACGTACCACGTGTCAGCGCTGTATAGACACAACTATATTGCACAAGTACACGCAATTAACAAAAAGTAGTACACGATTAGATTGTTTGACATTTTTTTTATATTTCATAAGATTTTTTCATTGTAGTATAAGTCTATAAATGATAATGGTTGTACGTTACTTAGGTTTCTATACTCTAACTGGAAAATTATATAAAGATATTGAAATTTAAGCAAATAAATTCAACCACACATGTAAATATATTGATACTAATATACTATGTAAAATTACTTTGCAATTAATCACATAGTGCTAGCAAAGAAACATTAATAGCAAAACTGTCACTGCGCAAAAAGCCTCGTGTGTAGTTTTATTGACATGAAAACGTAAAACCACAGTCAATTTTAGCTTGTGGTTAATGTATTAACTGCAATTTACGCTATATCGACGCTTCTTACGTAAAAGGTGACATCTCAAATTTTTTGTACAAAAGGATACATCTCCTATGCTTAAACATAGGAGATGTATACTTTTGTACAAAAAATTTGAGATGTCACCTTTTACGTACGAAGCGTC
>JABFPJ010003497.1:0-15972 GCA_022817425.1 Gryon sp. ZL-2020 | reverse complement strand
TTGAATAAACATTGACAGATACTGTTGAATCAACATAAGCACTATGTTGAATCAACATTATTAGATTATTATAAAAATCTTTATATTATAACAAAATAAATCGTATGTTGATTCAACATGGTACTTATGTTCTTTCAACAGTATCTGTCAATGTTTATTCAACATTTATTTGTGAATGTTAAATCAACAATGATATACAACGTTGAATCACTATTGTTTCTACATTACTTCCACTTTATCAAACAACATTGATTCAACATTATTTATTTTTGTTTCCGTGTTGATTCAATACTCACCAACAACGTTGTTTCAACTCAGTGAAATATCAATGGCGGATCAACTTCGAAATGACATAACCTCTTTTAAGTTATGTTTTATTAAAATTATGTTGTTTTTTTCGACAATTTATAAAATCGGGCTCTTTTAGCTTATTTAATATTATTTTTTTTAACTTTTGATCATTTTTTCATGCTTAAAAAATGCTTCTGTGTCGAGAATTTTGGGAACTCGTTTTTCGTATTCAACTGAACTTTGTCAGAAATGAAGTTCTTTATAGTTCAAAGATTTCTAATCTTATAATCATGTTTTAGCAATACAAAAATAACCAAAAATTTCGTAATTAATCATAGAAGAAGCTAAAAGAACCGGATTGTACAATATTTCATTGAACTAGAAATATTAACGGAAAACAATTTATATTACCACTGTCGGTAAAGTAGACTCACCATTTCACCTTAATCATTGATATATTTTTGCTAAAATTTATGAAATGTGGATGATTTGTATTAAATTTTAATTAATTTTTGTATTTTTAGTAATATTTCACCCTCCGATGATAGTTTAAGTAATAAAAAAGGATATTTAACGACAATCGTAGAATAGACGCGAGGTTCAAGAATGAAGGTCTATTAAGAAACATTGCATGTACCGAGTTCGAAACTAAGAGACGGATTTTTGTATAACGTTAAAATTATTTTATTAAGTTAAAAAATAAAATTTGCTAAATGCATTTACCATCATAAGTTTACTTGGATACATAGTAATTTTAATCAATTAATTATTTCCTTTCGTGTATCATGATTTCATTAATATACAAAAAATAGTATTTTTAAAATATACAAATTCCAAGAATACTGACGTTTTAAGAGAATATTTTGAAAAAAATTTAATGTGTCTGATTTTATAATTTTCAAACGATAACTTAAAATCATACAGAGTTGCACGTTAGTGCATAGCTTACGTGATAATTTCCACACATTGTTGAAACGGAAAGTGAGATATATTACGTGACGTAACGTTGTTAAAACAGTCAGACAACCACTAGACATTTATATACGAATACATGGTTCTAAGTCATAATAAAATGGAACACAATACATTAACTTTATCCATTTACTGCAAACCTATCATTTTCATAAAATTATTGTTCATAGTCAGTGGCTTTACACAACTTTTCTTGTAAATTTGATTGTAAACATTGATATTGATGTTATCAGTACTTTGTAACATGTGTTTAATAATAAAAACCATATGAATTAAAGACACGTGTAAATAAAATTAGATAAATGTGTAAATAAAACAAAATAGATAAAGAAAAAAAATGTTAAGCATATTTTTGACATAATGATATTGAATAAATATTTTTAATATTTATACTTTAAGTAGAAATATTGTTTGAAAATGTTTATATAACTCATTTCCTTTTATCAGTTTTTGTTATGTTATTTTCATTAAATTATGTTAAAAACATAGTACAATATTTCATAAATAAATGTTTTTTTTTCATTTATATGATCAATTAAGAATTTGTATACCTAATGAAGTATGATTTTTCTAGATGGCGCTTTAAAATGTTACATTTGTAATACAATTATGAACCCTGCCTGTAAAGATCCGGCTGCCGGCAATCTTGAAGCTCTTGAATGTGATAATCAAAACTTACAACAGTTTCATTCGGATGTATCATCTAATCACATGTTAAAAAATATCGCTTCCATTTTCGAAGTTGATACCCCAAAACATCTTCAACCGGCAGTGGTCCCAATGTACGCTTGCGCCAAGATAGATATGAAAGGTAAATATATTTAAAATTCAAATATATAATTATTTTTTCGTCTAACCTGCACGCGAAATGTCACTTCACTCTCTGTGAAGCGGCGCGCGAAATATTACTGCGTTCCCTAGGGCGCGAAGAGCTTCCTAGGGAGTGAAGTAATACTTCGCGCACCGCCACAGAGAGAGAAGTGACATTTCACGTACAGGTTAAAACGAAAAATCATATTTGTAACATGGGCGCGAGGCCCATTTTCGCTCGGTTGTACTCTGGCCCTCGTCTCAACGCTCGAGCGTTGATACTCGTGCCAGAGTTCAACCTCGCGAAATGGACCTTCGCGCCCTTGTTGCAAAATATACTATCTGTGTAATTAGTACGGTAAATAAACTATAATAATTATCTCGAATATTGTTTGACTAAATTTATTTGACAAAAAGTATTTTGACGCGAATTCCGAGTTTTTATATGACAATTTTCTTAAAAACAATAGTTCTTTCCGGGAAGAATAGAACGTTTGTTCTAAAAAAAGAAATGACACGTTTCGTACTTGCCAATATCTTAACATGCCTTGATAATAAAGAATTTTTTATATATTTAATTTAGTGGGACAACAAGACATGACAGTTCGAAGCTGTCAACTTGCAAAAACTGAAAATCTTGATCCATGCAAAGTTATGAAAGGGAAAATGAATTTGCCAGGATATTCTATGGAATACTGTGATCTTTGTGAATCAGATGCATGCAATAGTTCAATAATGCCTACACCTCACGTACTGCTTTTTGTTTTACCTATCGTGGGGCTTTTTATACTTAAAGTTTTTTATCAGATGTCGTAAATTTCGAATAATAAAATTTAGTATATAACAATTATTTTCGTGTGACTTTTGCCTTACGACTGCGATTCATAATACAAACGAATAATATATATGCGACTTCTCATATTTACGTTAAAAGGCGAGACACGAAGGTCTTGTCCGTATTTTTTTCGATCATTGTGTTTGACCATAAACAGGAATGACAAATTAATGCAAATATTTTACAAAAATTATATCGATTATACAATTATTCGATAACTAAAAATATAATATAAAAATTTAAAACAATATAAGTTAATATTGTAGCTATAAATATGGCTCAAATATTATATATTAGGTAAAATTCAGATCTATTATTACATTGATCGAGACAAATACGAGATAATTTGTATGAAACATTTTTATACTTTTGCGACAATAAAATAAATACAAAGTATTATTTTTTAATTGTGTTTTTGAATAATACTTATAAAGCTTTTGAAACATAGCTTGTTTTTGTGTCTATAAAGACGAAATATTCTAAAACTAACAATATTCCACATGAAAACATTTTATCTCTCGGATATGATGTAACATCTATATACGATTAATCAGATAACAATATATAATACTATAAAGTAGTGTAATAATGAATTATTTCACTTAATTCTTGTTTCACTTAATCCTTATATAATTCAATGAGAAACAGATGACAATTTTCATAAATAATTTTGAAATAGAAAAATTGAAGTTTACCCATGTAAAAATAAACATGTTGTACGCAAGTCACGTTTATGTGACATATACAGGGTGTTCCATTGCAAAGGTCATATTTGCAAAAGTCCATTGCAAAAGTCAAACGTTCCTTAAAAGGAGACGTTATCTATATTTGCAGATCATAATAAACAAATATTTACTGAAATATTCAGAAATATGAATTAGACAATAACATTTTTTTACATTATATTTATTTTTTTATCTTTATAATAACATTTAAAATTAATTATAATATTACTTACTTATAATAATAATAGGTACAAGACGAAAAATATTTACATTAATAATGTTCGTCTTTTATCTATTAAGGAACAATTAAGTAATTGTTTTATTATAACCTCTTATATTTATATTAATTATAATTAAGGTGATTCTTCAGCCATATAAAAGCAAAATAGATAAAACGAGCGGTAAATTGATTAGTTGAAAGGAAAAACAAATTTAACTGAAGAATCACCTTAACTCTGCATATATGACCTCCATATTATGCGACCTGTATAGTATGTATGTAACCATCTCGTGCTGTGTGTATATGTCAAAACTATATTGCAAAACATATTGACGACATATTTGTGGCATATAAATCATATATATGACACAAATGAAGGAAAGGCGCGTTTTCACGTGGGTATTTTTTTTTAATATTCTTCCGTTATTATAACTTCTTTTACCTTCAAGGAAAAGTACTCTCGAAATAAAAAAAAAATGAATAAATGATTAACTCCACAAAATAAATAAATTTTTATATTTTTTTATTTAGAGAGCAACTAAAAATAGTGTTCAATTATACTTTCGTACTATTTTTCAAAACAGATATTTAACTTAATTGTAATAGTTTTTAAGTTTTACGTATATTGTTTCAACCCTTATCGAGGTGCTCAAAACGTGATTAAATCTTAACCCGTATTATTTTTTATAATACATTCATAATGCTAAAGAACTTTTTATGTAAAAAATACTATTTCACTGACACGTACTAATTCACGTATAAAAAGTTTCCTAAAACTTTTATACCATTTTGTACTGTTATGATAATGTTAGTATGTTAAAGCATTGAACTGAAAGATTCTAATTAAAAATTAAAAAAAAAATCAATAAAAGAACCCGTGGTATGTCAGTAAAGACGTTTTTAAGTTTGTTCTTTCAATTTTCTTTTTCTTTAAAAGAGGCTTTAAAACCAGATTTTCTATTTATATCGCACAACTTCACGTACCTAGATAAGGGTAAACCAAAAAGCAACTTACTTACAATGAATGTAACTAACATACATCTTGTAACATGCAATTTATAGATGGTATGATATTCATTCAACTTCCTCCAATAAATGTCGGAAAAGATGTTCAAATGAAAATGTTTATCATATTTAATGTACAAAAACAAACAAACATTCAGCAATCAATTTCTATTAATTTTTCAATTTTTAATATTAATCGTTATCAAATTTTATTATAATTCAACACAGAAAATGATCATTTTTCCATCATAGTAATTACAAATTCATCATTATGTTAGATAAGTATTTATTTGATGTGTGTTCATTTTCTAATATTATTATAAATTATATAACTGTAATTATAGAAATTATAACTTGTTGTCACGGTAGGACTTTCCCTTTTTCATATTATCCTTTGAAACTTTAAATTTTATTAAGCACTATTAATTATCTTTATTTTAAATATAAATCATAATTTGATTAAAAAATGTTATCAAATGCATAACCATATGTTTCCTCGAGACCAACGGTGTCTTATAAAATATATCACATTAAGTCAAATATATATAAATATATACATAAGTAAATAAAGAATACTTAACAATGTTAAGTCTAATAAAATTTTGTGAAATTTAATCCGATTCTTTATGAAAATACGAAGGTTCTACTGTTATGTACACTGGATGAAATATAGGTAAAAAATATTAAAATTGAAATGTTTAACTTTAAGAAATATAGTTTTTCTGACCTATATTTTATTGCGTGTATCAGACATGTACTTTTCATGAATGTTAATGTAACTGAAAAAAATGTATTATTGACATAAATTATGCATGACGACAGTAATATATAAAATACTAATTGTATACACATTACACGAATATTTTTAATTTAATTTAACTGCGATCAATCGCGTATTTATACCAGCATTTGAAATTTAATTTAAAACACTTGGTCAGTTGAAATTAATTTTATCAATTTTGTAAGATTTTGTAAGATTTTGGAGTATTTAAAAACCCTTCCCTATGACTGTTTATGAGTCCCTGCCTAAATCCTTAGTTTCTATGAGCTTTTCCATGGATTCCATGGAAACCCTCCTCGTCGTATTACCCACCTCCCTACCTATGACATCGCTCGGGGGTGTAAGAAGCTATGACACAAAAGTATTTTTTTTTTCTACAAATCAAATATTCCTTCAAAATTTGTCTACGTAAAATTGGTTCAGTAGATTTTACGTAATTCACATACAAACGGAACAACATATTTTGAATTTTATATAATACTAAGAATTCGGCATAATCAATGGATTTGTTTTCTATTAAATTTCAGATACTGAAAATTGTTGTTGTATGTGAAAATTGATCGATAGAAATTTGTATACGTATCATGTGTACGCATATATATATGAATACCTATTGTCATAAATATATACATATTTTGATGTATGAATTTTGCTATTTTCGCAATGATATCTATACACAATAAGCTTTTCTATTGCACAAAATTAGTGAATATAAAAAAGGAGCTTTAATGTTAACAAAATATTCTTCATTCAGAAAATTATATTGGGCAATAAAGTATTGAAAACAAAAAAAATCAAGCCTCGTTTTATTGAAACCTTCCAATCCAATATGTCGACATCTATCAGATCTTATGAGTTTAATTAAATTTTGTATGTATTTAATTTAGATTTATTTAGTCTTTTTTAATTTTTTAAAAACCTTTATCGAAATTCAACTTATTCTGAAATTGAAAGTTATCTTTTTTAGCAATTTTTAACGAAACCAAACACTACCACCACCTCATTTACTTATATATACACCACAGTTACTTACGCATACATACACATGTAGATAACTTCAAGATATTTTTATGAATTGTACACATTGTATCTCCCACCATCTTATAAACACATTTTACGACTTTCTCGACTTTGAAAACGAATAACTGTGATCAGTGATGTTGATAAGTTATCTCCTCTTAATACAGTAGCTAAATTCAATGTAATGCTTAATAATGCAAAATTATATTTTATGTATTTTAATCTTTTGCGGATTTTTGCGTTTCGGTAAGTGATAACGTATTTTTCTTCGTAATTAACAATATTAACCAAAATTTCTTTATAATAATAAAGAAATAACTTTATTCTTTTGCAAGTTTCCTCAACTGAACAATTATGGTGCTATGATTGCAATACCAATATTCGAAATAAACATACGTCGCAATGCAATGATCCGTTTATTCCCGGTGCATCGCAAGTTTTAGTTGCTTGCCCGAAAAATGATTCTTATGAATGCTTGAAAGGTGTAATTGTCTGTAAGTATTAAATAATTTTTTTATAAAATAATATTAGATATCTTTTTCAAATATGATAAATATTTGAATAATGCAAATTAAAATCATTTTTTGTAAATAATAAAAAACCTAAGAATAAAAAAGCACAGTTAGATAGAAAATACAAAAGAGAGGAAATGTATAGTATTTATAGTTTACACACACCGCAAGAGAGTTACATAAATTATATGTTCTCGTTTTTGCGTTTCAGATCGTAATGTACACGTAACTGTTCGAGGATGTATTCCATCCGAAAAGGCGGAAAAGTACTGCGAGCTTCAAAGCAATTTTTCAGATGCCTTAGTCGAATGTTCCTTTTGTCATGAATACGCTTGCAATTCAAGCGAAACTCTTATTTATAATCCCAATTTAAAGTATACATTCTTACTGTTATTATTTTGTTGTTCTCAATTGAACAAAATAATTTGCAAATAAAAGTTTGCATCTTGTCTGACTTCATTTATCTTCCATACACATATAAGCCGGAAGAATATCAATAAGTCATTGAAATGCTCAGAAGACTTCGGAAACTTTAATGGTTTTCTTTTCTCGTGGCAGCATTGCAAGTAAAAATTGTTGTATTCTTATCTGAAAAAATGTGTTTGTTGAATTGTTATGTTTTTCTTGTTCCTTTTTTGTTCATATCTCTTCAGCTCTATTATACAGTCATTTATAAATTATGACGTAGTTTCGGAAGCGTCCAATCTGCATATCTAATTTTGCGAACGTCAAACGGAGAAAATATACGCAGTAACGGCAGCGCCTTTATGTTGGAAGAAGACTTAAGAAGGCAGAGTGCAAACTAACTTAGCCTAAGCCAGGGATGGAGGCGCGGGTGGAGGGAAGTCAAACTGACGGGGTCAGAATAACGTTTAACCCCGCACAACATTACCAAATTAACTTGTGCATTTAACCCATTCCCTTGTTACAAGGGTCACAACTACTCGCAGAAACTTATAACAAGACAAGCTCAACTTCATTCACGTTGTCTTTAATTTCTGACGGTAGATAATAAGAACTTCCGGCCGCGCGTACAGAAAGTCTCATTGTCACACATCGTTCATCAATTATAATTTCTTCGGTTTTAATATTTCTTTTAACTTCATTTCTATATACAATTTTACACATTTTTAAAAATAACAACAAATTAATGAAAATAATGAATATTCCTTTATTTATAAAAATTGATGACATTTGGACGATAATTTTGTACATTTAATATTGTAAATAAATATTGCATTAAAAATTATTCTGACTGTTATTATATAGACCTTACAATATAATTAAATGTTGATTATTGTAGTCATGTTTTCATAACGACTGATAGTATCTTTAAATCGATTTTGTGCCGTATGGTTATGCTTGCGTTTCAGATGAAACTTTGTGCAACTCATAAAAATAGTAGAGTGATTGTATCTTCGTATTAATTTTTCATATTGCGATGATTTATTTTCATTAAAGTCAAAATGAATTATAAGTGAAAAAAGAAACAAAATAAAAAAAGAAGCTATATATAATTTTTGAATAACATTTGATGCTTTTTTTATTATTTAAATAAAATATCATCTGCAGAAGATAATGCAGGAAACCGCTAATTGTAAAAGGATAAGTAACAAATCGAATTTTAATATTGAATCTACAGATGGTGTCAAAGATACGTTCTTTAACAATTTACACTGCAAAAAATTCCATGTGACTTGAATAATTTAAATTAGAAATAATAATATATTTTTATATTATATTTGAAATGACACTTTGTAATTGTACGATAAATCATATGGAACAGATTTTTTAATATAATAATAGTCATTAAAATTTGGATAAGTCGCATTAATAACTGTTCAGCACGATGTAGACATTGTATTTTGACATTAACGCGATTTGACGAATGACAAATGTGGGTATAAATTACGCGTAAATTACACAACGAAGTAGTGCATTAATAGACAGTTGTTGCTGGTGAACACACTGAAAAGTCGAGAATTCTTTACAACCTCAACACTGACTCAATTAATCAAGGCCCAAATACTTTTGTTTGATAATTACAAGCAGGATAAATATTTTCCATTGTTCTTTTTTTCACGTTTCCTTTTTAATGTTGCGTTGTGTTACATGAATTATATTGTGCTTTATGTAAACATCTGTACTTTTCAACATCTTTTGGCAAATCAAAAATACTTATTAAAAATGTGCAATGAAGTCGTTTTAACTAAAACGTAATCTACTAATAACTTTATTACTTTGTATAAAAGTTATTAATCATAAATAATAATTATTATAAATAAGTCTTTCATGATTTTTTAACAGAAAAGTTGCCTGAAATGTTTATTTTTAAAGAAATAAATAAAAGATTCAGTGCAGGCTAAATTTAATTTTAATTCAATTATTTGATATTGAGAAAAGTTTAAATGGTTTTTTGAGTCAAATCGAACAAAAGAACTTTTCTTTCAGATCAGAGTAGAGCTGATAAAATGAAAGCTCTGTCTGATTAGAAGCTGATGTTATCTACTTTAATGTAACACATTCAAATAAGATTATATGAAAAATCGTTTTAGTTATATTTATCGTAGTAATAATATTTTGTTTAATGTCCTTCTAGAATATGTAGTACTCATACATATAATCAAAATATATATTCAAATGAGATATTCTACAGTTAAATATTATCGTATTTGCTGCTGAATGTAATATGATTATAATGTTCATTAATATTATGATCATCCATATTTGATAATGCACTTACATATTAATTACAGTATAAATTACACTTTAAACAAAACTTAACAAAGTTATGATATGTATACTAATTTTAAGTTACAGTCTTCGAATATATAATTTTTTAAGTGCATTTTTTCTGAAATTATTATTTAATATTATAAATTTATTTTTTATGATATGGAATGTATTTATAATACGTTATAACCGCTTCATAAAATTTTATTTGTTGAAATTGATTGATGTCAATGATTCACACACATTGAAATTAGTCATTTAAACATCTTATGAAAAGTTGAAAATTGAGATTTATGACTGAATGCATATAGTCTATGATTCACCTGAAACAATTTCAAGTCTTCGCATTCTGTAAAGTGTGAATAATTTTACAAAAAAAAGGATTGTATCATTCTGTTAAATACATATAATATTTAGTTATTAAAGTTAAAAACAGTTTTTGTAACATAATTTAAATTCATTGGAAGTTAAAATATGCCGTATTAATTAAAAGCATTTTATGAAATGGTATAAAATATATTATTATAACATCACATATGTTTATTAAATATTCATCGATTGAAATAAATCAAATATATGTAGTATATATGTATCTAAAGATGATATTCGACATAATGACTACATAAATGACTTAACGTATAAAATGTTATAAGTCATTAATGTAGTCTAGTAATAGCTGCCTGATAGTGTTTTACAACGATAGAAGAAATTACGGTGCTATTCTAATGACAAGATTTCAAGACGTACAAGAAATGACATTGAAGTTACCGGAAGAAATTTTACTTCCGTATTTGTATGTCCTATAATTCATATAACGTCTATATAACTTTACATAATTATTTTTCACTTTTATCCCTTATTTAGACATCATTATAAACTTTAGTTGTTGATATTCAAGTTTTAGTTACTTTGGTTCTAAATAATTGTACCTTAAATAAAATATAAAATTCAAACACCTTGCAAATCAACTTTTTATATCTCAGCATTAACCGTTAGTGTCCAGAACATAAGCAAGATAAACAAAAAAGTGGGACTAATTTGTGGTCGAAGCAGTTAAGTGTGTCGAAGGTCTAAGAAGATGTCGAAAGTAGCTTTTGAATGTGACAACAACAATAAATTGTAATAAGTCATTATGAGAGCAATGTGTAATTGGATCTCCCTCTTCTCAAGTGCAATCGTGTGTCTGCGATGTTGATCTTGAAGCCCACGGTTTCGTGGTTTTCTATTTGTTCGTGGATCTGAGTTCCTCACAGGGTGGGGTAAATTAGTCGCTCTGTAGCAAAAGCTTGACGTAATATTTTATACTAATAGGAAGAAGTTGACGGCGTTATACCAAAGTATTCTCTCAGCCAGTGTCCAACTTAACGTTTATTCGGACAGTACTTTATGTGTGATTCTTAAGGATTGCTTCATTTCATCCCATGTGGTGATAGTGCGTGAACGCGATAATTATTTGCGCTGATCTGATCTTTCGGAAATACGTTTCATTAATTATTTACTTACAAAGTTAAGATTAGAAGGAGAAGACAAACACTAAGAAGAAAACTGAAATATAATACATAAAGCAAAATGAAAAACCATATGCTGAGTGGTCCTTATTGGGTGCTGGCGATGTTTGTTCTACTAGGCTTTGCAAATTATGGTACGATTTTCACGTGGATTGCTTGACGATACAATTTTTAAATATTTTGACCGCAGTTAAGCATTTTTTTGTGAGAACAGGATATTTCAATACACGAGGGAAAAATAGCAATTTCAATTTGAATGAGTGAATTTCATATGTGTTTTATCAAAGATATATCTTTACGAAAATGCATATAAAACTTAAAAACACCACAAATTCTTAAATTAATTTATCATTCTGAAGTTATGAATTACTTTATAGAAAAATTATAAAATTAATTGATTTTTTAATTTAAAATATCAATAAAAAGTATTGATTATTAATGTAAAGCGAGTTTTCGGTTTTTTTCTGAAAAATCTAAATCCAAATTTACATAAAAATTTGTTTTTCCTGATAGAGAAAGAGAAGAAAAAGTTTATGAAAACAAGTAAATGCTTTAGCAAAAAATAATTTTAGTATATAAATATACTGTCTTACTATTCAGTGATTGGTGTAATTTATTTAAAACAAATACATACATGTACCTCTTATTTCTAGTTTGCAATTGTATTTATTTAGCTCTTAGGAAATCTCAAGATTGTTCAAGTAAAAGTATTTAAAAAAGTTGTATATACACACATGTACCTTATTTTGTATTCTTTGAATAATATGCATAATATATAGATAATTAATATATCTATTCGTTTTTTAAAAAAAAATTGTTTTTTAAAATATTTTAATTATATATTACCTATAGGTAATGAAATATTTCATTATTGTGGATTTTCTTGTATTAAAAATCTATATATTTTTAGTGAGATATACTGTGTATATAAAAGATTCATAATTTTATCAATAAATTTGATATATATTTAATATATGCCTTATTTACGTGTAAAAAATAAATTGTAAAATTTATATATCAAAGTTAAAAATGAATCTGAACAAATTAAACATATAAAAGTAGGTAGAATCAGAAATAATCAGACATGAGAAATTTGATTGAATCTCAAAAAAAAGAAATCCTTTTTTCCATATTTAATAAACTTATACACTCTGAACACATGACTTTATTTTTTAGCACATTCTACAAAAAAATACCCTAGTGGAAAAAGCAGTCTGGATATAGTATGTATGTAGTCTGGGTACACTTTGTCAGACTATATTCAGAATAATTTTTAAAAATTAGTCTAGATATAATTATGATATTATGAGAATGCTTATATATAAACATTATTATAATAAAACAAAATTTGTCATGTATACAAAACACATAAACAGCATTTTCCAAACGATTAAAAAATCATTAAAATATAAAAGTCAAACAGGAAATATTATATAATGTTTTCTGCAATCAAATTTTGAATTTACTGCTTTTCTAGCCAAGACATTAATAATGTTCTTCACGTCATGTTAACCCATTCTTAATAAATTATAAAATCATTCAAAAAGTTGATAGATTATTTTGTTTTTTAAACGTCTAAATAAATTTTAAATGAATCATTCTCGAATTAAAAAAAACATGAATAATTTACTCGTCAAACTCTAATTTACTCATTATCGCGTATTTATTTTGTTTTGATTTTTCTTTTTTTATGCAATTCTATTTTTACTAAAAAAGTTGTTTGTCTGTGTATGTATTATTATGTTCTTTTGTTTATAAAATTTGTCACTTAAGTCTTACTATTTTATAGTAAGATTAAATAGCAAGGTTAAATTTTATCGTAATCGTAATCGTATTTTATCGATTTTATGGATAAAATACGATTATATAATTTTTATACAGGGTGAATCAAAACTTTATTATTTCCTAAGGAGACATCCATTAGTACTAAATTTTGACCACCCCCTTCCTACCTCCTGTGGGTGGGGCGGTAACTTTGAAATTTGTCCGTACGATGCGAATTTTTCGAAATATACAAAATTCCAGGTTAAATGAATCACCCTGTATGTACATCATAAATCACTAAATGTATTCATTCTAGATTTTTAAGGTTTCCATTATATTTTTAACGTAAAGCAGAGTACTATAGAATTGATTACGATAATAAAAAAAAACAATATTTTCAAATAATTAAGAGTTTCAACAAGATACTATTTATATACCAAGTCTTTATATCAATAAAACTATTTTTCAAGACATACAATAAATTTATGTAACAAAATAATTTGTACATTGTTTTTTTCTGCAGTGATATAAATATATCTATTTTTTATTTTTAAGTGTAGGTTTATTTAAATAAATTCATTAATATTATAACAAACAGTATAACTACTTGTTTCACATAATTTACGTTAAATTTTAAATCCTTATTATTCAACATTATCTTAATTTTGTTCTTATTTAAACATTACTACTTATTATGAGTGATTAAAAGGCAAATTTATGGTTTCCTTGAGTGAATATACAATTGCCGAAGCAATATCTTTAAAAATGATTCACATTTTTTGTTATATTTTTTTTGTTTTTTAAATCACCTCGTATATCTACTTGTTCTCTCTGAAACGCACTTCATGTTTTGGTGCTCATTGTTATTGCTTTTGTGGCAATTGCGTAACTAGCATTCAATGTTTCCGTCATGCACGACTAAGGCGCATTATTCTTTTAATAGCAACTATGTTTATTCTTTATTAACGAAAGATATCCTATTTCGAACTAAGAAATATCGATAAAAAAACATGACACAGATTCTTTTTGTAAATTATTAATATCGTTTTGAGAACTAAAAACTTTATTGTTAAATAAATTGCTTAAAAAATTAAACTGAAACAAAAAAAAATTTACTAAACATCTATTACAACTAATGCCTGTGTTTAGATTATAATTATTACTTATGAAGGCACTAATGAAGATTAGTATTTATCCGTCAAAAGTCAAGTGTGAGTGATATTTCAACTGGTTTTAATCAATAATTATTGTCTAGCAGTGTGATTCATCGTGATTCTTTTGCATTAATTATATAGTTGATGTAAAACAGAAACAGCAGGATAAATAAAGTGCATAATCGCATCAAATTAAAAATGTTTACATTATTTTTATTTTCTATTTACTAATCTAACTCAAACGTTTATAAAATATTTAAAAGTTGAATTTTTTATAAATTAAATTTATTTTAATGAAATGTCATTTTTTATATAGGAAGTGCTTTGAAATGTTGGCAATGTTCGTCAGATATGAGCCCGGAATGTGGTGATCCAATGAATAATACAGATCATCACAAACTCTTTCATACGAGAGAATGCGAAGCTACCATGTCTTCATACCCATACTCTCAAGAGAAAATGGTTTGCCGTAAAACTGTGCAAAGAGGTAATTAAAACTGTTAATAATCTTAAAATATTAATATCATATTGTTAATTATTTATGGTTTATTTTAATGTCCAAAATCTACACCCTGAGAAAAATTGACAGTCATTTTGACTATTCATTTTTTTCATAGTTTTTGTGTACATTATATCAATTCAATAATTTTTCAGTTTTTTTATTACGTCTTACGGCAAAAATTAACACTATAAATACACTGTTAGTAAATGTTACATTAGTGTTTCGAGCTATCACACATTTTTCGTGGAAGGGATATTTCAATTTGTTGAATGACGCATATTATATGACGGGCGTTAAGACGGTCCGTCTTCTTGTACAATATCATGTTTTCAAGATATGCGCGCATGTTGAAAAGACATCAATGCGTTTTGACATGAGTCACGATTCACGGCCGACATGGCAATTACGATAATTAGACATTGTGACAAGGTTAAAACCGCACCCATACAGAATAGGCTTTAACATAGATCGTGAAGTTAAGTTACGTATTAGTTAGTACACTATGAAAATTCATTGTAAACCTTCGCAGATGTCATTCATGCAGAAAACATTTCACAATTCAATAATAATGCACATTTTACGGTTAGGGTAGTTCCATCTCTTTGTTTTCATTTCTATTTTTTGTTATTAATTCTATTATTCATTTTTTATTAGTTTCTTTATCAGTATACATTTTTTATTCTGTATAGTAAAAATGCTGATATATGTAACAGTCTTAAGAAAACGTTATCAATTAAAAACTAAAATTACCAGAATAAAAAATTATTATTTTAAGAAAACCCCGTTAAAAATTTCCACGTGGAATTTCCATGTGGAAATTACATGTGGAAATTCCACGTGGAATTTACATGTGGAATTACATGGAAAATTCGAACGAACTTTAAAATTGAAATTTCCATGTGGAATTTCTACATAATACGCCTTAATAAACAACAAATATACAATCATGGATTTAAATTAATAATAAAATTATGAAAACTGTTTAAAGAATTTTTTTTATTAACAAAACTAGTTGATCTATTTAATTTTAATATTGTGCAATGCCTTAATCTAATGAACAGGGGAAGGTATCTTTCTATAATCATATTATACAATTCTTCTACATATTTATTCGGTTTGTTCTAAATATTCGTTTACGTG
>JABFPJ010003496.1:0-15975 GCA_022817425.1 Gryon sp. ZL-2020 | reverse complement strand
AATAGTTCTGAGATCCAAATGTCTCGTGTGTGAGAGTAAAACACGCAATTATCTGTGTGTAAGATATTAATAGTTTCAATTTTGTTCTTAAGAAATTATAATTGAATAATGTGATATTATGTAGTGTGTAATTGTCATTGTGTGTAAAAGTCACGTGTGTAAATGTCTGGCATGTTATATACATACTGCAAAAAACAAGAATATAGAAATAATGATAGTCAACATTATGTGTGTAAACGTAAAATATGTATCACTTTATACACAATAGTCATCATATTAATAGTTTGCCGTCCAAAGGTTTAATGTTCAAATGGAAAATCGGATTTTATTTTTGTTTATATATGTCGTGTATAATATTCTTAGCGTTCAAAAATTGTGTGTTTTAAAATAAAATGCATTGTACACGACATCCAAAAATGATTTGTGTAATAACTGAATATTTTACTTTTATTTATATAAAAAATAAGTGCGTTTTGCTTTCACTATCAAATACTTGCAATCAGAAGGAATATATGATAAAAGTTATGAGTATTTTAGTTTATTTTACCAAAATTCAGTGCATTTTAGACAGAACTTTTACAACATAATACAAAAGTATTATGTTGTAAAAGTTTGAAGTCTTGCTATCTAAATTCTGATGGATCATATAAGGTATATATAACGGCTTGTATGTAATACTTCTATCGTATAGAATACCTTTGTATTAATATCACATTTTCAAAATGTTGTGTCTAAAATTATTATTAAAAATATTTTATATGATCAAACGTTTCTCATATTCAAAAAAAGTAGGCAACTTTCAGTTTACAAAAGTCTTGTTTTTCTAATTTATAACATCCAAGATTATATTTTCTTAAAGTCAAAAGTATTATCTTCTGTGTGTAAATGTCATACGTGTAAAAGTTGACGTGTTCACATAACTTGAGTCTTATTATGTCGGTAGGCCAAAAACAAAAACATGATCCGTACCTCGCCTTCCATAAGCATCCCATACGCATCCTATAAGTATCCCATAATTATTCCATAAGCTTCCCATTAGTATCTCCTCAATATCCTATAAGAATCCCATAAGCATCCCATAAGCTTCCAATAAGCATTCCATAACGTTCGCATAAGCACCTCATAAGAATCCCATAAGCTTCGCATAAGTATCCCCTAAGCATCCTCTTACTAATCCATAAGTATCCCATACGTATTACCTAAGTATCCTATAAGCTATTTATCAGCATCTCATAAGTATCTCATAAGTATTCTATAAGCTTTCCACAACGTTCCCATAAGCATCCCATGCGTACCCCATAAGCTTTTAATAACATCCCCATAAGCATCCCATAAGTGTCCCATAAGCTTTCCGTGAGTATCCTATAAGTAACCTAAAAGCATTCTATAAGTATCCCATAAACTTTCCATAAGCTGTCCGTAACGTTCCTTTAAGCAAACCATAAACATCCCATAAGCATCCCATAAGAATCCCATAAGTATCCGATAAGCTTCCCCTCAGCTTTCCATAACGTTCCCTTAAGCATCCCGTAAGTATCCCTTAAGCATTCCATAACCTTCCTATAATTATCCCATAAGCCTCTCATAAGATTTCTATAACGTTCTCATAAGTATCCCATAAACATTTCATAAGTATCCCATAAGCTTCTCATAAGCTTTCCATAACATTCCCATAAGCATCCCATAAGTATCCCATAACCTTTCCATAAGTATCCTATAAGTAACCTAAAGGTATGCTATAAGTGTCCCATAAACTTCCCATAAGCTTTCCGTAACGTTAATTTAAGCAACCCATAAGCATCCCATAAGTATCCCATAAGCGTCCCATAAGATTTTCGTAACTTACTCATAAGAATCCCCTAAGCATCCCATAAGCATCCCATAAACATCCCATAAGCATCCCATAAGTATCTTATAAGTATCCCATAAGCATCCCATAAGCATCCCATAAGCTTCCTATAAGCTTCCCATATGCTTCCTATAAGCTTCTCATAATTAACTTTAGGATCGTTTTGGCCGTGTTTTGGCCTTACTACCTGGTACTATTAACTTACTCGCCATAACTATGCCATAAGAGGCTCACAGATAAGCTATTGTGTTAAAATCATTTGAATGTTACAATTTGTCGTATAATGATTGTTTAAAACAAAAGTTTGGCCATATTTGATATCATAATTCGGCCATTTTTTGGCCTTATTGTCTATTATTTATAAAATATACATCCTAAGCTGTAGCATAGGATGTATATGAATGTGTTATCTTTGTATGAGTACTGTAATTATGTTACATATTACTATGTAACAATGATGTATTAGTCTGAAATACAAGCAAAATACTGATCATGATTGATAGCCATGATTTGTCCATTTTTTGGCCTAATTATTGAATATTTCTGATAAGGTGGCCTTAATCGGGCCTCAAGAGGTTCATAAATATATTATATTTATATATGAACTGTAATTATGGTACATATTATCATATAACATTAATGTTATATGAGTTATTTAATGTTATAAAGTCTCAATTACTCGTTCGGACACTAAACATAAAGAAGAAAAAGAAGAAGACGACGTTTCTTAATTTGCGCGAAAAACGGCGATTTTTGGATGTTAATATCTCGCGAACGGATGGACCAATTTGAAATTTGTTTCTTTTATTTTCATCAGGTCGATGATGGCAACAATATTATAGCAAAAAAATGGAATTTTATTGTTATTGTTTTTTTGTATGTTGAAAAACGGTGTTTATCGTATCTGAAAAGAAACACGGTAGTGCTGGCCGCACAAAAACGATCGTTTTTTTGTACTGGGCCAGAAACACTACCGTGTCTCTTGATGTGCAGTTTATTACTACTTGATTGTATTTTCTTTAAATAATTATTAAATACTAGCTGAATCGCCGACTTCGCCCGGCAAAAAACCTATGACCCTTTCTCTATAACTATAACCGCCTATGACTCACAGCTAAATTCCTAGCTTCATCCGAGGTATCTATATAAAGTCTTTATGGGATCTTTTTGGACACCCCTTAAACTCCCTATAAACTTCATGTAAGCTCCCTATAAACTCCATATAAACTTCCTTTAAGCTCCCTATGAACTACTATTAATCTCCCTATAAACTTTGTATGAACCGCTATGAAATCCTTTATGACATCCTCCATGAAATCCATTACGACATCCCCAATGACATAACCTGTAACACTTAAGTAAGACACCTATGACACAAAAAATGTTTTTCTAGAAATCTAGTGCATATATTGCAAATAAATAAAGTCTACGACAGTTTGGAGACATAGGAATATATTCTCTGAAAATTTGGCTTAAATTGGATCAGTAGATTGTGCGTGATAGATATACAAACAAACGAACATATTTTTAATTTTTTATATTAGTATGTATAAATAAATACATAAAATATGTACAAATAAATTAATTGCTTATTACGACCTCCTTACGACCCCGTCACGATCCTCGCGGGAATCGGGTAGGAAGTGAAAAATGTGTGGAAAGTTTTTGAAAAATTTATGAAATACCTGTGAACACTGCCTGAGAACCGTTTGAGAACTTTCGCACAATCTCGAAAACAAATTCCAAACCACTTCCTGAAAACTTCCTGCAAACTTCCTGCAGGCTTCCTGAAAACTCCCTGACAACCCTCTGACAACCTCCTGACAACCCCCCGACAATACCCTGACAACCCCCCGACAATACCCTGACAACTCCCTGACAAACTCCCTGGCAATCCCCTGAGAACTCCCTGACAATCCCCTGACAATCTCCTGACAATCCCCTGACAGTCCCCTGACAATCCTCTGACAATCCTCTGACAATCCTCTGACAACCGCCTAAGGGGGAGGGTTCCAAATTCATTTTCTTTTCAAAAACTATACTTTATATATCGCAATTTTATATAGCCTACGACACTTTCGGTTTCAGCTGCATGCTCTCAAAAATTGAACGAAATCAATATTTATAGTTTTAGCTTTTATAGTTTTTATAGTTTTTATAGTTTTTAGCTTTCATAGTTTTAGCGCAGGAAAAAAATAGATGGCACTAAATTAATGCATGACATTCTTCGTACTATAAAAAAAATAAATACATAATAGTAAATACTAAAATTCGAAACTTTAAAAGAAAAAAAAGTGAACAAACTGACAAAATACTTGAGTTGATGAACAAAGCTGTAGTAAGAATGAAATGATTGTTGGCGTGAAATGTATATGCTTTCGTATAATTTTTGAACATTAATTATGCCGGTCGTAACAATAATTGTATGTCATAATTATTGTATTTCGATGTTTAATTCAGAACTAAGTGTTTGAAGGATTATTGTTAATAATTAGTTGGTAATTTTTCTTTTTTAAGAATCAAGAGATCAAGAGACACGGTAGAGTGTCTGGCCAAGTACAAAAAAAAACTTTTTGGTAGCCAGGACTACCGTGTCTCTTTTCAGAAGCAAACAAGTCCCGGTTTTTGACATTAAAAAACAGTAATAAATAATTAAAAGCTTGTTGTTTATTTTGTGTCATAGTATAGCCTCCATTGAGTAGATGAGAATAAATACAAATTTTGATTTTGGTTCAATATTCGCTGAGATAAGAAGTATATATAACTGTATACCTAACAAGATTAACAAAACTAAAGAAACTAACAAAACCTTATTTTTGCATGTTGTTTATATTGTATATATTTTTTGATTACTTATTCTTGTTAGGTTTTAGTATCATAATTTTGAAGTTTAGTTTTCTATTATTTAACGTCTAAAGCTAGCTAATGTACTTAACCATGTTAGTTAATAAATTAGATTTTATCGTAGATTCACTCCCCAAATTGCAGAGTTTTCAAGTAAAAGTTGCGAATGTACTTGACCATATTTATTGATATTAATACCTTATATTGAGAAAAATTTTAGTGATTAGTTATACTAATATGTTTTTCATTTTTTCAAATTTTATAGATTGTTTTCCAATTTTTCTTAAATAAGGTTTGAATTAAAATAAAATTTTACATTAGAATATGTTTCAGACGTCATGGTTTTTGATTTTTTTTACTTGGCCTTTACTTTTCAGTTTATTTTTTTAAGTAAACTCTTGGCTCCACAACTTCCCCCATTCTTTCTGTTCTCTTCAATTTGTAAAAAAAGTTGTGGAGCCAAAAGTTTACTTAAAAAATTATTTTTTCTTCGACCATATAATTTTCCTAGAACTAAAGAATGAAACAGTATATGTTTTAATTCCTAATACATTATTAAATAATTTAAAAACAAAAAGACACTAACTCCGGTGTAGCAGATCTCAAGAATCATCTTAAGTTAATAAGAAAAGTAAACAAATAAAGTTCTTATAGTAATAAGACCTTGTATCAAATCTAAATTTGGTAGTTCTTATCAACATATACAAAACAAAAATAGTACAAAAAATCAGGAAATCTATTCAGGAAATAGTTAACTCGAACAGAAGGCCATAAATATAAATGGTACTACCAGTTCGCTAATTACTTAAATTTCCCTTACTACCTTACTTTACTGAAAAGACAAGTAACCAAAACTAAATGTATGATTCATCAGGCCAAATCTCAATATTATACCAAGGTACTTGAAGATATTCGCCAAGCCAAATCATCTATGGTCCTTTGGTCTAGGATGAGAATGCTTAGTGTAATCAAATCTAAAGCTAACAAGACACCTCTATCTATCTCCGTTGAAGACCTCAATATTTATTTTACAGATTCTGTTCAATGTATTATCCGATCAATTTGAGTACTCAAATCTAACACTCCCTTCCGAGGTTAAACTTGTGAATCGAAGCTTAAACAATAATCATTATATATTTATTACATTCTTTTGATTATCTTATAGAATTACAATATAAACTTGTATATTAAGTATGTAAGCAAATGTAACAAACATCAATTCGGGGCGTTATAATTTTTAAAATCGAAGACAGGTAACTCAAATAATAACAAAATTCCATTTCTTTAATCTAAATGAACACAAAACTAAATTTTACTTTGATTTAATATTCAAGAATTAATATTCTGTCGTTCTTTCTTAGTGTGATCATCAACCATGCTCATTAGTCCAAGTAGATTCTATACTTTTGTTCCTGTATATTAAACTTTCTTAGCTGGAAAATAGAAAATACAAAAAAAATTAAACAGTCGTGTATACATGAACAGTCGTGTATATACACTGGTATGCCAATGCCATACCAATGCCATACCAATGCCATACCAATGCCATGCCAATGCCATGAACCAGCGTTTGCATGTTTTTTTATGCTTGTACATTTCGTAGCATCTCCATGAAATGCAAGAGAACCGCAAATGCACTATCATTTTCAATTGGCCATAACATTGCCATTTTTCACGTAAAATGAAAAAATTTTTTTTTCATTTTGTTCAGAAAGGAATGAATGTTAAGATTACCGCACAAAAATGAGGGGTTTTGGGGGCAATTTTTTTCGCTATATTCATCCAAAGTCAGTAAAATTTACCGCAAAAAATTTTGTTTTGTTTACATTTAATTTGTCATAACAAAAATCAAATTTTTGAAAATTTATTGGACATCTTCTTTTAGAGGAAATCTCAACCTTTCATTTAAAAAAAAGAACTTTGAATTTCGATGTAAATTGTAAAAGTTATGTCGGTTTGAGAATGGCTCATTTTTTGACTACTGCTAGGTGGCCTTTTTTTTGTGCCCAGTGTATAAACAGTTATTATCAGAAACTGTCATGATTAAGAATTTGATTTCTCAATTTCTTAAATGTTTCAATAGCTAGTGGCTTAGTCATAATGTCCGCCAACTGTTCTTTTGATAAAACCCAGTCGATAACTATTCGTTTTTCATTTACACATTCTTTAATATAGTCTTTATGCACCTCTGACATATGTCTCAAATTGTTTGCATCCACTGTACTTGTACATGTAATTGTCGCTCAATTATCGCACATTAATTTAATTGGAATGAAACTTTTATTCCACAGTCGTGAGATTGAATTATCAATTGAAATTACTTCCTTACAGACTTGACTTAAAGCTACATATTCTGCTTCACATGTCGGCAGTGCGACATAGATTTGTTTGTTTGTTTTCCAATCAATTGTATCTCCAAACAGTCGTATAATATATGCGCAAGTCGATATCGAATTTTTGCAATCAGCAAAACTTGAGTCCGAAAAACCAATCATATCATCTCCTTTACCTTGATAGATTAATCATATCTGTACCTTTCAAATATTGAAACACTTGTTGCATCATTTTCCACTCGTTTTCACTAGGATTTGTTTGGTGTCGACTCAAAACATTTACAGAATATGATATATCCGGCCGGGTAGAACCAGCCAAATGTAACAAACTGTCGACCATCTCTCTATAAGGAATGTCAATCGTTTTATCACTTAAATTCGAACTGTCATTATCACAATCGTTTTCTCTTTCTTTTCTTTTTTGATTTGAATCCTGTCGTGTTACCATAGGTGTATTTTTCGGATTCTCATTCTCAAACCCGAATTTCTTAATGATTTTTCTAATATAATCTTCTTGAGTAATACTCATCGTTCTGGTTTCTCTGTTTCGTTTTATGTGCATGCCAAGAAAAATCTTAGGCTCGCCTAAATCAGACATTTCGAATGAATTCATCAGTTTTTGCTTTATTTCTACAAGTTTTTTACTGTCGTTACTACCGATTAACATAAATTAATAGAATTACTTTAGAATTCCCTGACTGCCAAGTAAATAAACACGGATCGTTTAAGTCATTAGTAAACCTAGAGCATTGGCTACTGTCGTAAATTTTTCATTACATCTTTTTGGACTAATTCTAAGTCCATACAGGGATTTCTTTAATTTATATACTTTGCTTTTTCTAAATTCGTCTGAAACGTTAACGCCCTCTGTGATTTCTACAAAAATATCTTTCTTTATACTACCATTTAGAAAAGCTGTCTTCATATCCAATTGTATAACTTCCAAATTGTAAAAATTAATCATAGCTATGACAGCTCTTACTAAAGTCAAACGTGACACAGGAGCATATGTCTCCTTCAAGTCTTACGTATTTTTATCTTTAAAGCCTCTCAAAACCAGTCGTGCCTTAAACTTAATCACACCGTCCTTCTGTTTCTTTCGTTTAAATACCCATTTGAAATCAATTATATTTGGTCTTTCACCTATATTGTCCGTAGTTGGCCTGTTTACTGTCGTCCAAATTTCGTTTTTCTTCATTGCATCAAGTTCATCTTTAATTGCCTTTAACCAATCGTTCTTTTCATTTGAACTTATGGCTTCCTTATATGTACATGGATCATCGTTCAACTCAGCAAAGAAACAGTGCAAAGTTTCATCATTAAGTCTATTTTTCGTTCGTTCAAACTCGTCATCTAATTCTGGCAATACGAACTAGCTCAAAACTGTCGTTTGTTTTTGAAAACTAGTGTCATTTACTTGTTTACTTCGTGTATAATAAGGCTCTTGAGAAACTGTCGTACGTTTTTCCCTTCTAATCTGATTTTCGTTTTCGTCTGTCTCTAACGGTCTTTTTCGTGGTCTGCCTCTTTTCTTTATACTTTCTCCCTTCATTCTTAACAACTCAGTGTCTTCTTATTGTTCGTTGTCTTTTGAGTCAAAAATTTTAAACCAGTCGTTCACATTGATTGATTCAGTTGGAATTGGCCAATGCTTAATCGAGTCGTCTTTAAATTTATCTTTTTGTTGAATCTAACATTTCTTGACTGAAGGAATTTTCCAGAGTCTGGATTTAAGAAAATATATCCGGAAGGGACATATCCTACTAACACGCCACGAATAGCTCTAGCTGCAAATTTATTTTCTGGCTTTCACGTGATTTTCCGAAAAGCTATACAACCGAATCGTTTAATTTGATTAACATCGTAATGATAGTCGGGAGAAAACTTAGTTAATGGTGTTTCAAATTCAATAGATTTATGGGGAGTTTGATTATACACATAAATTAACGCGTTTAAAGCTAACTCCCACATAATTAAAGGTAACTTTGAATCAAATAAAAGCGCTCGAATTTTCATTTTTATAGTCTGATTGAATCTTTCCGCGACTCCATTATGTTGTGGTATGTCCGGACAAGCCATTTGATGTTCGATTCCTTCGCGTCTTAACAATTCCTGAGTATAACCGCCTGTACATTCAGAACCTTGATCCGATCTTAAATAACAAACTTTCTCGTTACTTCCTAACAAATTTCGGGCAATTTTAATTAACTGTTCAAAACAGTCACCAGTTTCATCCTTTGTTTTTATTGGATATGCCTGAGCCAATCTCGAATAATCATCGATAAACACCGAAATAAATTTATAACCACAAGGATGAGTGGCTGGTGTTATTTTACCCATTACATCGGAATGAACAATTTGTAAAGGTCTAGTTGCACGTGACCTAGCATTCTTAAATGAAAGTCTTTTTATCTTAGTGATTGCGCACACATCGCAATCTAATATACTGTCATTAAACTCAACGCTTTGCAAATCTTTATTGTCCTTCCACTTCTTTTGTAACTGTCGTAGATATTCTAATGATGCATGGCCCATTCGCACATGCCATAACATGGCCTTGTTTGATTTAAGGAATTCAGAATAATTTTCAGAGAATGGACTTTCATCGTAAACTAAGTCAACCTCTGGTAATTCGTCATTGTCTGTTATTTTCCTATCTATAATGGTCGTGTCCAACATTGAAAAACTTGTTTCTTTCTTAGTTTCAGAATTATTCTCTAATCTTACTGACTGTTTATCGTCAGTTTTAACTGTCTTCTCACTAGTCGTTTCCTTTTCTTTACTACAATTTATATTTAAATCAGACTTTTCAGTTACTTTATCTTCTACTGCCACTACCTTTTCTTTTTCTTTTACCAAGTCGTTTAACTCTTTATTCTTCACATTTGCATCAAAAACATTTATTTCTGAAGTTTTATAATGTGATAAATGATATAATTGATCATATCATTTATCACATACTTTTTTCACACGGGATCTATTACGTAGATTTTATTTTTTGAATAAGAAAAACTTATTTTATAATTAAAAGACAATGTACTTGTTATATATTTTAATAATCGTTTGCAAATATCGGATCCAGTGATCATTAAGTCTCTGTTATGGCTTTCGAGTAAGTGAAAATATTGCGCATCTATGATGTCTAACACACGTGCGGGCTTAAAAACAAATATAATAAAATAAAAATATAATAATATATCTAGGATTACAGAAAAGCATGCAATTAGGATTAAATGAAATGGTTACATGGAATGTTTGGAAATTATGAAAATTTGTTTGCATATTTGTAATTTTGTTATCATTTACAAAAATCAAATATATAAGAAAATTTTCCACTGGCAAGAACATAAGGAATTCTGTTTTAAAAGATTCATATGAACTAAAATCAAATAAATTTGATTAATTTCAGAATTTTATTCTTTACATAAACAATATAACGAAAATTATCTTAATCATAATATTTTTACTGAGTAAACTACATGATTTTTAAATTTCGATTTCATAGTGCAAAATTATATTTTATTGTTCAAAATTAATGACAATTGGAAAAAATCATTAAAAAATAATTAAAGACAGTAATAGACTGAAATGTTCTACTGCATAAACTGTAAAATTGTAAGAAATATACTTCTAAATTATAAATATTTTGTTTTTAAATAAGTATAACAAATATTAAATTATAATTAGTAGTTAATTAAATTATTAGTAATTTCAAATATGAAAGTAATGAGTTGATTACAATAAAAGTAGTTCAGTGAATCCCGACAATCTAATTTAAACAATCTTACGATATATATAGCATTTTCTAAGTGCTACTTAACATTGTTTTGTGCCATTTGTTTCATGATCAAGTTTTTGCAATTGAAAAAAATTATATTATTATTAAACAATGATTATTGTGAGTAAATGCTTAAAATAAGAAAAATGCCTGAAGTTCTTCTATTCTTTCCAACGTAAGGGCTCTTTTTATCTTTACAACTTCCTCGCAACTCTGTCGTTATTTTGTCGATTGTAGGTGTTACAATGCGCTCGTGCCGTTTTGATGTTGATTGGGATATAAATGGAATATTCAAAACTGACATTATATTTGCCATTTGGGTATGACCGATTCCAGTATGAAGTGCGCCTGCAATTATCGAAATAATTCAATTGTATTTAAATCATAATATTTTAACTTGTATAAAATATGCTCACACAAAATAACGAACATCTCATAATAATAACAGAGAATATATTACCTAACGTGGATCTCACATTTTATTAAAAAATATCACGACGACTTTAGTTTTAATAGTTTTCCCTGTCGACACATGGTTCATTAAAAAGCAGTTTGCACAACGAATTGTTAATATTGATGCAAGGCCTGCAATTTTTTCTTTCACTACGTCACGAAAGGATAAATATTCATTACAGGATCCACAGATCATTTGATGTCCTACATGATTCACTGACACGATGCGGAATCCTTCAGCTTTTTTCTTTAGATTTTTTAACTAAATTAGTACATTTCCGCCCCGCATTATTTTCATTTTATTTTCGCTTTCTGCATAAATACGTTTGCACTTTTTTGTTACTTACCTTGTTATTTGCAGCTGTCAATGAAGTTAATTGATATAGTAAGACAATAAGATATTTTTTACATATATCATTGACGAATAATGATTAATTTAATATTATTTAGAAGCAACTAATTTTAACGGACTTACAACTGAATTTCCTTCATAATCAAATTTTTTCGTATCACTTTTTAAACAAATTTACCACACATCACACTTCAAACTCAGTTAATAACGTAGTTTAATATTATTTTAGAGCGATCAAACAACAACTTGGAGAAAACCAATAATGACAAGGCACTTATAACGATAGCTTTACTAACTCAAGCGCAAGCGCACAATTAAAATTCAAACACCATTCAATTCAAATTAAGAAAAAAAACCATTTTGAACGTGATTATTAATGGATGGAAAAAGATTTTTATCTTTTAACTAAAATAATAAAATTTACATTGATAATTTCATGATTTCGTCGATTTGCTTCATTTTATTCCCTTCCATCGAAAAACTTATTACAAAAATAACTACAATGTTACACAGCGAACTATCAACCGTAATTGGCATAGAAACATTTACATTTAAAACATGAGAAGTTCTCACTATATTATGTAACGAAATTCTAACATCATTTAGGCGAATCCATGTATATCTCACATGACATTTATTCATTTGAAAAAAGGTTTAAATTTGTGCTTTTATAGTTTTAGCGCAGGAAAAGTATATATGGCACTAAATTAATGCATGACATTCTTCGTACTATAAAAAAAATAAATACTTAATAATAAATTCGAAAATTCGAAACTTTAAAAGAAAACTAGTGAAGAAACTGACAAAATACTTGAGTTGATGAACAAAGCTATAGTAAGAAAGAAAAGAATGTTGGCGAGAAATGTTCATGCTTTCGTATAATTTTTGAACATTAATTATGTCAGTCGTAACAATGAATATATGTCATAATTGTATTTCGATGTTTAATTTAGAACTAAGTGTTTGAACGATTATTGTTATTAATTAGTTAACTCCAAAAGAAGGCCATAAAGTTAAATGGTACTACCAGTTTGCTATTTACTCAAATTTATAAGTATTACTGTAAAATTTTCAACAAGATTTATAGAATAAAAATTCAAACTTATGAGTCGAAAGGCAAAAATGATCTAATAATGTTCTCTCATTTCAGGAGAAAATACCGAGTGAATAAGTCCGATTTGCCTAAGAGTACATCAAACTTACCGTGAAACTTTTGATAAAAAAGTCGAGAACAATTCCTAGGTTTTAGTCGATTGTGATAAATGAAATGACAGAATCATTTCATACACAAGACGAAGTGTAGTATAATCAACACCATCAATAAAACGAAAGAATTCTAACAAGATCTTAGACCTTAATAGTCAATAGATTTAAACAAAGATGATTTGTTCAAGCACACAGAGATTTTGCTACGATGTCGTTATTCAATTTATCTATTAATGTGAAATATGGGTGGGCTTTGACGTCTCGAATATTTGTTCCAAAATTTTTTGAAAACTAATGAACCAAATGTTTTGAAATTTTGGGAACATGTATAAAAAAATGTAAACAAAGTGCACTCAGAAGCCCGATTTTCGAAATTTCATATTCGAAAAAAATTTATTAATTAAATATTATAAATGTCATCAAAACAACACTTTGAACTTCAAACACGGATATTATGAAATTGAACAAAAAAATCAAAAAATCGGCTTCTTAGTGCACTAAAGCAAACACTTACGAACAATTTGATGTATATATTGTCAACATTTGGTGCACCAGTAATCCAGAAAATTGGAACAAAAATTTTTCAACAAAACTTGTAATCACATGTCATTTTGGCTAGTTTGTCGGTAAGGTAGATCGGCCGTAACAATGCAGTGCCCATCAGACAGATGGCGTTGAGTTCGTTTTCTGTATAATACATGTATATGCATGTATCAAACAGCTACAGAAGCAAGTCATGTTTTCTAAGTGGCTTTCTTACAACAGAAAATAAATATAAGTACTTGAAACAATATATTATATTACTAGTTTATTATAAATAATGAAATTGATGATTATTAAATAATATAAATGATGGCAAACATTTATATTACGTGTGTATTTCAGAATGATAATAAAATATACTTTTTGTAATTATAATTATGAGAATTTTCAAAAATTCCAATTATTAACATGTTTTAAACTTTCAAATCTTTCAAATTTTCAAAATCTTAAAATGACATAAATGTTACAAATTTTCAAATTTTCAAAATTTCAAAATCTTAAAATCATAAATTTTTCAAACTTTTGAAATTGTCAAATTTGTAAGATTTTTAGAATTTAAAAGAATTTGTAAATTGTTTTAAATTTACAAATTTCGTAAATTTTCAAATTGTTCAAATTTCTAAAATTTTATTAGCATATTAGCCCCGAGCATCTCTTCCAGGTGCCACTGCACCAGGTTAACCATTGCACCATACTTTTGGCCGCATATTTTATGCGCTCATAAGTCATCTTACAGCACACACAGATGTGCGACATATAGTGCGTTAGATTCCTGAGTCCTATACCTCCTTCAAAAATGCATATTATCCCCGAGCACATGTCCGTGGTGCCGTTCCACTAGGTTAATCGTTGCGCCAAACTTTTGGCGGTATAATTTATGCGCTCAAAAATCAACTTAGAGCATTCAAAGTGGATCGTAATATAATGAGTTAGGTTTCTTATTCCAATATCTATTCTAGATCGTGCATATTGTCCTACCCCGCATGTTCCTTGGTGTCGCTGCAGTAGATTTTTAGTAATCATTAATTGAAAAAAACAAGGTTTTTGCACCTAAGAAACGCCTATAATCATTTGAGTTTGATTCTAACTACCCGCATTACATTTCTCACGTGAAAATCTTCTCCGAAAACATAAAAATAAAAAAAAATCGTGTCTAGAATGTTGACATTTTGGCAATGCATATATTTTAAAATGCTATTGCGTAATATACACTAAAAGAAATGTTCTTATTAAGTTTACAAGAAAGTATTGTCATGCTGGGATATACGTGCTATTTGATAAATATATTTATAGATATAGACTGTTTGGGAATTTCTATAGAATTTCTATATATGTTTACTTTATGACAGTGAAGTTATTACGAAACAGTATAGCAAAAATGTATGTATCAAAACATAATAAATGAGTAGGAGTCATATCTCCAATACGACGTTAGCCACTGTTTATGTTTCGGTGGATCAGTGGCAACGCGCGTGACTTCGTAATTGTGAGGACGGCGGTTCGATTCCTATCAAATTCTACAACTTTGTTATGTACATTTAATTACTCTTGAATTCAATACAAATTGTTTGCGTCATTATATCAATGATACAAAAAATAAAATGACTAATATTAACAATTAAAGAAAAATAATAAAGCCAAAAATAAGAATTATTAAAAAATAAAAAAAAAAAAATAATATGTATAATAAAAATTACAATACCGTAGATTAAAACTAACAACACTTCAAGTATATCCCAGTGGTCCAATATAGTATTGTAAAATATAAACACCATAATATAAAATATTAATCGCAAATTTCTTTGTGTGTAGTAAATTATTACATTAATATTTTTATAATTCGCATATTAAAAAAAATAATAAATATGCGACTCTTTGAAATAGTTGAAGTATAAGCTGCCCTCGTTCAAAGAATATAGACTTTCGACATAAAAATCATTTGCCGAAATAATACGAAAAATGCAACAGAAATTTCGTATCCAGTATACGAATTTTCTTATGAAAATTGTCAAGAATGATTAAGATGTAAAAAAATGAAAGAATAAATTCATTTTAAAGCTGAATCTCTATGAAAATATGCGTTTGCGACGCATATTTAAAAATATGCAAACTGTTCTGTTGCATTTTTCGTATTATTCGGCAAATGATTTTTATGCCGAAAGTCTATATTCTTTGAACGAGGGTGTCAAAATCCAATTCTCAAACCGTCGTCACCCAAATTCCGCCAATCACAGAGCCAGAAAAAACTATTGGGAATTGAGAATTATTTCAGACACGTCTGAAATCGGCATTTTGTGTAACTTAGTCAACTTCAGCGACCTACCAACTTTTTCATTATGAAGAATACAAATTTTTAAATATAAAAATTTTCAAATTATTCTATTTTTTTTTATTAGTTGAATCTTTTATTGTGGTTTTGTGTTAATAAGTATAAATATTTAAAATGATATTAAATATAAAACTTATAACAATATATATATATACAAGCGTTTGCAATGAGATCCTGAATCCTGATGATATCAACAACTTCTTTATTTCATCTGTATCTGTTATCAAATCTTCATTTCCGCCCATCAATTTGTCCGTCAACTCACTGCCGAATGTTGTCCCAACTCCA